>SJYA01002948.1:1600929-1662930 GCA_006410615.1 Neotragus moschatus | reverse complement strand
TTTACGATGTGCGTGCATCTGAAACATTGCATAATGAAAGAAAAAGAGACAAACGGAACAAGATTTACAGCATAAAACCATACATGCTGATGGGAAAAATAGTACCAACTATTTTGCCAGGATGCAGGCCTATTTGCTGAAGAATAACAAACACATTACAGGGACAGAGAATGAGAGAGACGGAGAGAGAAACCAGGGAAGAATTCTGCCCTGGCTAAAGATGACAATGAGTGTCCAGTTACAAATTTTAATTATTGGAGTTTTTAAAAACTCCCTGGGAAATAGATGCACTTCAATCACCTGTAAAAATGTTAGAACTGCATTGCCCGGTTCAAATCCCAGCTCTACTTCTCACTAGCTCCGTGATCTTCAGCAAATAACTTCTCTGAGGCTCAGTTTTCACATCTATAAAATGGGAATATTAATCAGGACTATGTCACAGTTTTGCTAAAAGCATCAATCAAGTTCGTTATAGAATGTGATCAGACCTACGAGTTCTGACCTTGTCCTCTTTTTTTTCATTAAGCATTTGTTTTTATTTACTTTTTGGTCACTCTGAGCAGCATGCAGGATCCTAGTTCCCCGACCAGGGATCAAACCCAACCCCCTGCAGAGGAAGCACAGAGTTTTAACCTCTGGACAACCAAGGAAGCCCCAACACATTCTTCTTGTAAAACCATTAAAAGAAAGAAAAAAAAAAAAAGAGCATGGACTCTGTGGTCATGCAGATCCTGGCCTCTACATGTATGAATCTCATTTTAAGCACATAGCGCTTAAAAGAAGTCGGGTCTCTGGTTAACCCCATAGAAAGCCCAGACTGGGGCCCCAAGGTCACACCACTGGTAAATGACTGAACTAGGACCTCCAACCGGGGCTTGATCTGCAAGTTCTCAACTACTGCTCGGCGCGTGGACGCTTAGCAGGGAAAATTGCAGAGGTGACCACACGGGCCCACACAGGCTGCACCTTCCAGGGCTGGCAAACCCTCACACCCTTTTCTTCCATTCCCCTGTGAAGGTAACTGCCCCCTCTTCAGCCATAAGCCTGGCCTTTGGCTCAAATTCAAAATGCTGAGGGTAGAGGCAGCCCCATCAGAGGGAGGGGGTCAGTACTGTAAAGGCTGAACAGGGCCATCAGAGCCTCAAACAGCGGAAGAGAAGACAGAAGGAGGACCACTTCTGGTCTGCTCAGACAGCTAATGCCACGCGGTTTGTTAGGAACAGGTCTCTAGAAAGAGACCAGAGGACAGATTCCGGGAGTCTCTGGGCTGAAGCAGAGGCTGGGACTGTCCGCTCCTGCTAGAAAGAGCCACCTCCTCGGTCATTAGCAAGAAAACCATGGGCACGGTAGGGCCTGACAGCTCTCCACAAAGAGTCCCTGTGGGGTTAACAGGTGTGAGTGCAAGGGACCCTGGTGTGAGGCTTCTTCTCCAGCCCCTTCCCCGCTTCAGTGATGACCTTGTCTCATTGCTCCTAGAGAGAACAGATATCAAAAGATCACCTTCTGAGCCCAGAGCTGTCCATTCACATGCTGGCATGGAATCTCTCACGGAGTCTCAGTTGTCATCTCAAAGGTAACTCGTCCAGCACAGAGATGGTGAACTTCAAGGGCTTCCAGTCCATTCCATCTCCCTAAAGGGCAACTTCATCCACTCTGCTGCTCAGGTCAGAAGTCTGCGAGTCATCCTCAAATCTCACATTCATTCAAATTTGCATTCATTCACTCATCCAGTGGCCTGTGAGCACTTCTTACACACCAGGTACTGTGTCTAAGCACCAAAGATGCTAGGCCTGGCAAACATACCAAAAAAGACATTATAGTGTCTCTTGTTCAACTCCCAGAACCTCAGTCTCCCAGAATTGACCTCTGACTCCATTCTGTTGTATGTCCAAAGCAAAGCCGGACTCCATCTATTTCCTCTCACTTGACTTCTCTTGCTTTCATTCAAGCCACCATCACTGGTGTCTAGTGCAGAGGAAGAATCTTGCCTCCCCAGTGCCACTCTTGCTACCTTGGAATCCACTCCCTTCATGTAGAAGCCAGAGAGATCTTTGACCATAAATCAGATGGGTTCCTTTTCCTGCTCAAAGCATCCCAGCGGCTGCTGACTTGCTCTGCCAGCCCCATCTCACCCTGGTCTTCTTTCTAGCCCATGGATGCTACTTCTGCCTCAGAGTCTTTGCCATTCTGTTCCCACCACCCGGCATGCTCTTCCCTACACTCTTGGCTTGGCGAACTCCTACTCATCCTTCGGATGGCACCCCACTGTCACAGCCCCAGAGGAGTCTTCTCTTGGCTTCAGTCTAAGTTGGATGATTTGTCATCATAACAAACACGACTTCCCATCACTGTTGAATCTAGCAGGACATTTGATTTTTATGATTCTTTCATTACCACTCGTTCCTACTCGTAAGCTCCAAAAAGGCAGGGGCTCTGTCTGTCTCGCTCACATCGTGTCCTCTGAGCAGGCACTCAGTGCGTGCGTGCTAAGGCGCTTCAGTCATACCTGACTGTTTGCGACCCTGTAGACTAGAGCCCACCAGGCTCCTCTGTCCATGGGATTCTCCAGGCAAGAATACTGGAGTGGGTTGCCATGCCCTCCTCCAAGGGAATCTTCCCGACTCAGGGATCAAACCCAGGTCTCTTGTGTTTCCTGCATTGGCAGGTGGGTTCTTTACCACTAGTGCCACCTGTGAAGTTCCCATGCACTGAGCAGACTTGTACAACAAACAAATGGGGGATTTTCTGAGCCTTTGCTATATACTCGCAATTGTGACCCAGCTTGGGACTGTCCTGGCGGTTCAGTGGTTGACTGCACGCTTCCAATACAAAGGGCGCAGATTCAATCCCTGGTCAGGGAATTAAGATACACACACACACACACACACACACACAAAATTGTGACACTCCCTCCTCACCCACCACCACCCAAAGTCATATCCTCAAGATGTCCAGTGAAGGAGAGCATCCCTCCCAGCTGCTCCCCAGAATCGCCATGAAGACACCTTTTGAAAACCAGTCTTGGTGGATAAGCTCGCAGCTGTCAGAGTGGAGTCTCAGCTTCGCCAGCTCACTATCTGTGCAGCCTTGGGCATGTTTCTTTCCGTCTCGGTCTCTGCTGTGAGTTAGGGTGGCTGGGCCAGCCATTCCGGTCCACCACGCAAAGCTCTCCACAGATGCCTGCCATGTACCAGTGACTCCTATTTGCTTGCAGTTAACAGCAGCCGCATGGAAGTCACAGGCATTGCCCCCTCCACTCCCTCACCCCCTTACCCCCTACCCATCCCCATCCCCGGCAGTGTTTCGCTGTTTATGTAGGTATTTTCACACTTGCTTATCTCCTGGGGCCTCATGAGTCCACTACACCTGTGGGCNACAAAAAGTCTTTTTATAAATGGGTTCTTATGGGGAAACACAGACCATCTCAACATGAAAGGGAAGCAGAGAGACTCTCCTTCCAGCTCTTCCCCTGCAGCCTTGCAGAAGGAGATGGCTAGTCTGCCCTGTTTGACCACTTCGCCCTCCTTGTGTTCCTTTTCTGCTCTTCCTGCCACGCTCTGTGCCTCATTCCAATGGGCTCATTTCACGGAGCTGGAGCACCTGGCCTCTTTTGCTCTCTGGTCTCCAATTAGACTTGGCCAGTGAGAGGCTAATGGGAAGTCTGAGAGTAGCAGAGAGTGGTCGGGCTGTTTGTCCCTCCCCCTCCCCCACCGCCCCAGCTCTGCTGCCGCCTCCCTGTGGTCCTGGCACTGTCTTCATTCGCCCATGGCCGCTGTTCTGCAGAAGTTCTGTAACATTATTCCCTCCTTCTTTCCAGCCTAGGAATCACTGATCATGCTTGTATCTCAATAAACTGTCCCTTTACGAAACTATCTTTGGTTAAATTCTCCCATCCAAGTACTAACCAGGCCCGACCCTGCTTAGCTTCCGAGATCAGACGAGATCGGGCGTGTTCAGGGTGGTATGGCCGTAGACTCTTTGGTTAAATTCTTTGGACTATGATATCTATTTCATGCTGGAACCTTGACTCAGAAAGCTTTCAACTGTCTGTAGGACAAATTTCCTATGATACTGTCTATTGGGACTTTGGGGCTTCCCTGGTGGCTCAGTGGTAAAGAATCAGCCTGCCAGTGCAGGAGATGTGGGTTTGATCCCTGAGTAAGGAAGATCCCAAGGAAAAGAAAGTGGCAACCCACTCCAGTATTCTGGCATGGAAAATTCTACAGACAGAGAAGCCTGGAGGGCTGAGAGTAGGATAAAACTGAGCATAAACAAACAAACAACGCCCAACTTTAAATCCAGGGTGACCTCATCTCATCTCAAAATACATGTGCAAAGATTGTTTTCCAAATAAGATCACCTTTGCAGGTTCTGGGGGTTGCAACTTGGGCATACCTTTGGGGGCCACTATTAAACCTGTTGCAATCTGGTAAAATAAATAAATAAAAACAGTTTTTTGCATTTTTTTTTCTGCAGGCAATGGGGAGTGTGTTTCATTCATTAAACAGTCTCTTGAGTGTGAGCAACAGAAACTCAACTCAAGCTAGCTTAAGAAAAAACATTGGCTCACACAATGAAATGTATCAAGCTTCTGGTCTGGCAGGACCCAGTTATTTCACTGGCTGTGATTTCTGGTTTTGTCTTTCCTCTCAAGCAGCGTTCTTCTTCACCATGGTCCTAAAAAGCTCCAGCTACCATCCATTCAGGTTCAAGTCCAGTAGGAGACAAGGACTCCCCAGCAAATCTGACAACAGTCCCAACAGTCTCTGGCCTGAATCTCATTGGTTCACATGCCGATATCTGAACAAATCACCTGGGCCACAGAGCGCAAGGGCCTTGTCCCTGTTGTCCTTGGCGTTCACTTGCTAACTCACTAAGTTGTGTCCAACTCTTTGCTACCCCATGAGCAGCAGCACACCAGGCTTCCCTGTCCTTCACTATCTCCCAGGGTGTGCTCAAACTCATGTCCATTGAGTCAGTGATGCCATCCAACCATCTCATCCTCTGTCCCCTTCTCCTCTTGCCCTCAATCTTTCCCAGCATCAGGGTCTTTTCAAATGAGTCAGCTCTTTGCATCATGTGGCCAAAATATTGGAGCTTCAGCTTCCACATCAGTCCTTCCAAGGAATATTCAGGGTTAACTTCCTTTAGGATTGACTGGTTTGATCCCCTTACTGTCCAAGGGACTCTCAAGAGTCTTCTCAAGCATCACAATTGAATGCATCAATTCTTCAGTGTTCAGCCTTTGTTACGGTCCAACTCTCACATCCATACGTGACTACAAGACAAATCACAACTTTGATTATATTGACATAGTCACTTTGTTGGCAAAGTGATGTCTCTGTTGTCCTTGAGTTGTTCCCAAAGAAAATAAAGATTGGTGTTTCCAGAAGGTGGAGGGTGTGCTGGACAGAAAGTCAGTGCAAATCCACTCCCCTTGCTCATTGGTTCATTATGAAAATTGAAAAGTGCTTGGCTGGGGCATAGTTTATGATGGGTTCTCTCATAAACACGTGGCTGTACCCTTCTGGTCTCAGAAACCAAATGCCCCAAATCCCTTCCACGAGAGGGCAGGTGGCACAAGAATCACGACAGTCCTTTGTCCTCTTTCTGTAACTCCTTTCCATCACATATCTCCTGAGGAAATATAACCTCCTGTGAACCATTCCAAACTCTTTCTAAAGTTAACCAGTGTAGAGATAGAATGCATGCATGACCCACTGAATTTATTTTCCCTCAAATAAAAATGAGATTATACTAATAGGATCTTCTGCAACTGTACTTTTTTTCCCCTCTTAGCCATGTTAGAGATGCCTTTCTGGAGTGGTTTATCCATATCTTTCTCATTGTCTTAGTAGCTGAATATTCCAGCTACTGGATAAATTATAGTTTATTTAACCAGTCTCTTCTTGGAGCAAATACTGCGGATGCTGCCTAATACCCAGTTTCCTCTTTTTCACTAATCACAGAATGCTCACGCTCCAGATGAGGACATGACATTCCAAATAAAGAGAACAAGTCACAGCCTCCCAGATTGGTGTGTTCAAGCTCTGACTCGTGGGACATGAGCATGGTTGAGGCCCTGACTTGAGGGTCCTGCCTTTAAAGAAAAGGGGTGTGTCCTCTGTACACCGCTGTACCTGTTCTCACTGTGGGAAGGAGCTGTCTCAGGCCATACAGATGAGAGGAACACTGAGCAGATGGAGAAACTCGGGCAAGCAGCCCCGACACCTGACAGCCAGCGATGGAGCAGCCGGTCACTCGGTTCTGTGGTTGAAGCCACTGCTCTTTGGGGTCTCTCTAGTCCAACCAGTGAGCCAATACTCCTAACACAAGGTCCTCTAACCAAAAGCAGGGGCATCACCTGGCCACACCCCAGCCCTAGGGACTCTGACGTCTTTTAACAAAATCTCTGGGGGAGTCCGCACACATTATTGTTTTAGAAGGACTGATCTGATAACCTTAATGAAGGGTGGTTTCCACCGCCTGCAGTTTTTATTACAAGCAAGGCTGCTGTGATGATTGTGGTCAACGTCTTCTCTTAGACTGGAATCCCTCTAGGTCAGATCCTAGGCATGGGATTGCTGGTCCATGGAAGACTGATCTTTACAAGAGTTTCTGAGAGTTTTTCCTTTGGCTGGTTTTGATTCCTTTTTTTTTTTTTTTTTTTTAAGATTTTAGAGTGTTCTGGTAGGAAGGCCTGCTAATCCCAGAAAACCTTAATGTCGCAAAGCTTCTTCTAGAAAAAAAGGGAAATCACCATACGCCCTCTGGTGGCTGTTTTCTTTATTTACAGACGAGTGGCTAAAAGACCTTGCAACCCCAAACCCGCGAAGGGTTAGGAAACCCACAGCCAATGAGGATTGTGCTCTCGCGAGGTCTGGCTGGCGGCTTCAAAGCTACTCCTCACTAGAACTCTGTAATGGCCATGCAAGCAAAGGGCTGTTTGCAAGAGTATTGACATTCTATTGCAAGACTGACCAAAAGCAGCCCTAAAAAATGGCTAGATAATTGAGGCACAACAAACCACACGTATAAAAAATGTCCAGTGAAGTTTTTCTTTTTTTGGCCATGCGACATGTGGGATCTTAGCTCCCCAACCAGGGATTGGACCCACACCCCCTTGCACTGGAACCACAGAGTCATAACCACTGGACCACCAGGAAAGTCTTAGGACCAGGTGCTTTTTTCTTCTTTTTTTAAAATTGAGGTACGATTGATGTACAATGTTATATAAATCTCAGTTGTACAACATAGTGATTCACAGTTTTAAAGGTTACACTCCATTTGTAGTTAGAGAATTTAGCTATGTTTCCTGAGCTGTGTAATACATCCTTGTGGCTTGTTTATTTTGCACATCACTAGTTTGTCTCTCTTAATCCCCTCCCCTGTCTTGCCCCTTCCTTCTCCCCACTGGTAACCACTGGTTTGTTCTCCAGATCTGTGAGTCTGTTTCTTTTTTACTGTGTTCACTAGCTTTATTTCTTATATTCCACTCATAAGAGATATCATCCAGTATTGACCTTTCCCTATCTGACTGACTTCACTAAGCACAGTAGCCCTCTGTGTTGTTACACATGGCAACACTTTATATTCTTTTTGTGGCTGAGTATGGCTGAGTAGTATTCTACTTGGAGAAGGCAATGGCACCCGACTCCAGTCCT
This sequence comes from Neotragus moschatus, assembly GCA_006410615.1. NCBI lineage: Eukaryota > Metazoa > Chordata > Mammalia > Artiodactyla > Bovidae > Neotragus > Neotragus moschatus. The sequence continues at coordinate 1,655,266 of SJYA01002948.1, read as the reverse complement.
CTTGCCTGGAAAAGTCCCATGGATGGAGGAGCGACTTCACTTACACTTTTCACTTTCATGCATTGGAGAGGGAAATGGCAGCCCACTCCAATGTTCTTGCCTGAAGAATCCCAGGGATGGGGGAGCCTGGTGGGCTGCCATCTATGGGGTCGCACAGAGTCAGACATGACTGAAGTGACTTAGCAGCAGCAGTATTCGACCGCAGGCTTCCCTGGTAGCTCAGCTGGTAAAGAAGCCGCCTGCAAGTGGGAGACCTGGGTTTGATCCCTGGGTCGGGAAGATCTCCTGGAGAAGGAAATGGCAACCCACTCCAGTACTCTTGCCTGGAGAATCCCATGGACAGAGGAGCCTGGTGAGTTACAGTCCACAGGGTCGCAAAGCATTGGACACGACTGAGAGACTTCACTTTCACGTTCATTGCATATACATCACATCTTCTTTCTCCTTTCCCTCAGTTTTGTGGTGGACACTTAGATTGTGTTCATATCTTAGCTAGCATAAGGGATGAAATGAAATTTGCATTTTAAGGCAAGTCAAGAAAAAAACGAATTTTCTCTCTGTGATTGTGATTATTTGCATTTCTCTCGTTACTGGCAACCTCAGGAGCACATCTTTTCAGGTGCTTTTGGCCATCTGCATGTCGTCTTTGCAAAAATGTCTGTTCATGTCTCCTGCCCATTCTTAAGATTAGGTTGTTTTCTCATGTTGAGCGGTATGAGATGTTTATATATTTTGGATGTTAACTCCTTGTCAGTCATATCGTTTGCAGATATTTTCTCCCATTTACTAGGTTGTTTTTTCACTTTGTTGATTATTTCTTTTGTTGTGCAAAAGCCAAGTCCTATTTGTTTACTTTTGCTTTTATTTCCTTTGTCTTAGGAGAGTCAGATCCAAAAAATATATTGCTATCATTTATGTTAAAGACAGTGGATGAGTTCTGAGATATGAGCACGCACCTATGGAACCAATGACACAGGGCAATATCCACCGCCCCCAATGGTTCNACTCTGCACTTCTATTGCCGAGAGCCAGGGTTCCATCAAGGTTTTAAAACACGTCTGCAGTGGGGCTGGAGCACGGGGACTTCCTTCTAGCTCCCGGGTGATGCTAGCAGGCAGCCACAGTGGAGCAAGCACTATCCCCACCTTCCTTTCTGCTGGTCTCCTGTGTTGTCCCCTGGCTCACACTGATGCCCTCCTGGCCTGCAGGACTCATCTTGCCCCACGCCTGGCTGTTGCTTCACTGCCCTTAGGGCTCTCTTCAAATGCCACCTCAAGGACATGGGTTTTATTCCAGCTGCCTAGGCTGTCTGTGGTCATGGTAGCACTTTTCCCTTTCATGGAGAAAGGGAACGCTGAGTCAAGGCCTCAGGGCGGGACCCAGTGGACAAGGCTGGGAGTTATCCTTGACCGCCTGTACACACCGCAGATGTCCCCGAGGAGCAATTTCTAAAGCGTGGGTATTTCAAGAAATAAAAAAGCAAAAACATTTTTTTAAAAAAGGGACTTCCCTGGCTGTCCAGTGGTTATGAGGCTGTTTCCATTGAAGGGGAGCATGTATTCCATTCCAGCTACTAAGATCGGGCCTGGTGTATGGCACAGCCAAAAAAAAAAAAAACAGGACTTTCCCTGGTGGTCCACTGGATAAGAATCAGCCTGCCAATGCAGGGGCCCTGGGTTAGATCCCTGGTCTGGGAGACTCCACATGCTTCGGACAACTAAGCCTATGCGTTGACCACATGCTCTAGAGTCCACGCCCTAAACAAAAGAAGGTGCCGCAGTAAGTCCCCCTCGGTGCAGCTAGAGAAAGCCCCTGCGCAGCCACAAAGACCCAGTGCAGTCAAAAATAAATAACATAAAATTTAAACAGAGAAATAGGGACTTCCCTGATGGTCAAGTGGCTAATACTCCGAGCCCCCAAAGCAGGGGGCCCCAGTTCACACCCTAGTCAGAGAACTAGGTCCCACATGCCTCAACTACAAGTTCCTATGTGGCATCTAGAGATCCTGTGAGCAGCAACTAAGACCCATGCAGCCACATAAACTTAAAAATATAAACAAACATTTATAAAGTGTGGGTCCTCCGTGATGCTGTGCCTTTAACTCCTCTGCAAAGACTCCACATCTCCCCCTGAACTTTGACAGGCTGTCTCCAACCAGCACTGAAATCTATTTTTTGGCTTGTTTTATGGATAGCTTATTTATGGCCAGTGGCACTGATTTTTTCAGAGTCGTGACATCACCATCTTTTGTCAAAAAACTGACATAAGGAGTTGATTTTTAAAACTATGAAATCTATGAAAATTCAGGTGGTTCCGTGATATGGTGAAACTGAGCAGGAAGACCTAGTGGGGCTCCTGGCACAAAAGCCTTTCTGTATCCCCTATTTCTTGTTCGCAAAAAACAGGCTTCATTCAGCCTCCACAACTTTCCTTGGGTTCCAAACGGTTGTTCATCAGGGAAGGTGGAGGATGCAGATAATGGAGTAGTCAAGAGACAATACTGCAGCCTTAGGGACAGGGTCCTGGTTCCCTCTCAAAGGATACACAGATGACTTTTGAGCTGTTGGGCAGCTCAGGTGGGAAAAGTTAACAGTATGCTGCCCCCAAACAGGCAGACAGACCCCAGATGGGTTGGAATCAAAAAGCTGATGGTGCTGACTCCCAACTGTCCCATCACCAACCTCAGAAGAATGTTCATGAGCTGATCACACCCTCTCTAAACCTTCTATAATAAACTCATTACCCGCTCCGGGTTGGGACACACAGTCTTGAGGGTTTTCAGCCCTGTATCCCCCTTTGCCTGGCAAAGTAATCAAGTTATCCTTTTCTGTTGCACCCAAAACAGATTCAGTTTGGTACAGGACAGTCTGGATTTTGGCTGCCAGTCCAGGCAAGCTGACCCCAGCGGCTTACTGTCTTTGAGGAGAAGGCAGCGTTGGGCAGGCTCTTAGGGAGCAGCTCAGCATGTCTAGAGCCCAGGACATGTCCTGGGGAGGAGGAGCTGTGTAGCTCCTGGGATCTATATTTGGAAACACATGGCTAGAGGTGTTAAAACGTTTAGATCAACTCTAAGAGGCTGTTAGTGACTCAAGGTCACTGAGTCAGGGGAATGTCACGGTCAGACTAATCATCTAGACTAAGGCGCAGGCAGCTGAGAGAGATCAAGGAAGGTTTAGGAGGAACACAGTCGTCTAGGGATAGAACTGTTTAAGGACCAGGCAAACACCAAACCACTTCTTAATTTTTTAAATCAAACACTTTATTTCCACATAACAAGCGCAAAAAACTCCCAAACACTTTAACAATACAATTAACGCAGTTATGAAGTCAATTATATACTACTCAAAGCCCCAAAAGGTCAATCAGCTTAACGTTCCAAAAACATTTCCAGACGTGGTTTTTCAAAGCTACCTTTGGTTTTTGGAAAAACCAGTATGGAAGTCAATATACATTGAATGCATTGAACAACATTTGCTTATATTAAGGTGTCCAACGACATTAGCTTACACCTGGCAAGTTGGAGCATGATCTGAAGTCATACGCTGAAATACATACACAGGTTCTGCCCCTGCAGCTCCTGCGGTGAGGAGCGAGGGCCGTGAAGGGGGAAGAAAAAGGCCAGTCCAGGCTGTGGCATTTCTCATTTTGTAACAGAGGTATGAGAGTTAACACTAAGAACAATGTCAAGTCATTAAGCTTCATGTTCCAAATGGTCTCTTGCTGAGGCTTGAGATGGGCACAAATGGTGGGGAAGATGAAGTCACAGGAGAGCTTTGAGCAACATGATCCCAAAGATGCTCAGAGAGGGTAGGAAGGAGCAAGCAACAGTTTCCCATTGTTCTCACATTATTTCAGGGTGAAATTGTGAATAAGTTCGGATAAAACGTTCAAATATTTGCTTAGATTTTTTTTTGACTTGGTTGCTCTATGAGAACCCTCATACAGAGCAACTTTGAAACTTTCGTTATAAAAAAGAGCGTACAAATAAATTCACAAAAAAGAGACAGTTAATGTTGAGCAGCCAAAAAGTCATGGTTTATTATATCTGAAGAAAGTTCATAATTCAAACACAACCAGACTGTACATTTTACAATCACATTCTATTTGTAAACAGTTAAAAGCCACTGACTTCTTTTGCATCTTAGGACACAAACAGTTAGAATCAAGGCAATGAAATGATGGCAAATTCTGTACTGTTAAAATTTTTACCCTTGTTTAGTCTCTCTTCTTTGACTAAGCAAGCATTATAATACCATTTGTGGGCAAAAAAAGGGGGGGGTGGGGAGAAAGAAATTTTAAAAATGGTGTATAACTCGTTAGTTTGCAACAACATTTAAAATTTTCTTTATACAACGAACAATTCTGTAAGCCCAATATCTTGGTTACAGTATGCATAGTTACTGATTTCGGCTTTAAGGTACAACAGTTAAACATTAACACAGTCACGAGAGAGCGGAAACAGAGAGCCACTTGATGGGATTACAAAAAATTATTACCTATTGATTATTAGCAAACCATCATCACTCACTAATAAAAAGACAGCATCTGAAAGCAGAATCTCAAACTCCAGCTTTAAGCATTTTTTTGTTTTTTTCTTTTTTTTTTTGGCAGAGAAAATTCTTAAACAGAGCAATATGTAGTATCAGTGCTAAAAGTTGGGGTTTTTCTTTTTTCCTATAAGAAACTACAAGGAGTTTATTTTTTTTTTATTTTTTTGTTTTTTTTAAACTGGGGAACTGGTTTTCCTGAGAACCATGCTCTTTGATTTAGGACAGAATAGAAAAACAAAAGAACATGGCCAAATGCTGCTCCTTTTTCCCAGAGATAGAAAGCATCTTTTAAATCATCCTCCATTTTTTTTTTTTGTCTTTTAATTTTTTTTTAAATGATGGAAGAGTAAACATTTTTTTTTCTCAAAAAACAAACAAAAAAATCTGTAAACAAGAAGGCTCAACGTGGGAACCTTCAAAACAAAATGGAAAGCCTATTCAAAGTGCAGGGCCCGTCCTGGGTGGCAGGTGGGCTGCAAGTCACAGCTGTGGCCACAGTTTTTCAAACTGCAGAGTGAAATTCTTTAGTTTTATAACATGAAAAAACTGGTGCAATACTTTCATTTATAGTCCTAAGTCAGTATCATAACTTGATCTTTTAAACTCCACGATACCACAATAAGGTAGGCAAACATCAAGGCATAGTAGAGAGCGCACACCTTAAGAACATCCTTGAGTAAACATTTACACTGGAACAGCTGCCCTCCCCATATTGCCGAGTAGACGGAGAGAACACCCTTCAGTGCAAAGTTAAAAGCTCATACATTATCAGCCCAAAAAACTTGTTTGCAAAAAGAAGAGAAAAAGAATGAATGGGGGGGAGGGGTAGGAAGGGGGAAAAAGAGAACTCAACGGCTAAACATGATGAATATACACAAGTGAGCTCATTCTATACGGTTTAGCATGTATGGCGCTATTTGGGAGTGTAAATAGATAGATACCTTTTCACATTATAATATTGGCCTGCATGATTCAAGTATTCAAACTGATATGTTTCAGGGAAAACAAAGTGGAGAATGTGCAGAGAATAGCTGTTCCCACAGGTGGCCCCTGGCTGCAGGCGGCGAGCCCAACTTAGTGCTCCTTTCTCTCGCGGCTTGAGGTCGAAGTTCGTGAGTCTAGTCTACACTGTTACATGGACTCTCCACCCCCACCCAGGTGGTCAACAGAAAGAAAAGCATTAATGGGGGATGGGCTGCTAATTCCCCGGGGGTCGCTGCTGCTGGGAGGACCCCACAGGCTTGTGGAATAATGTGGGGTCCCCCAGAGGGAAGTGCCATGAAGGTCTCCACAGTTAGTTCCCGACAGCCCAGCACCATTCCAGTGATTGAGATCGGTCCGGCTGGAGAATGAGTGGGAACAGTCGAGGGAGCCCAGCCGGCTCTGGCTGGACCCGAGAGACTGCCAGCTGGGAGAAGGGGTCAGAGACTGACTTTGTGCAAAGAAACGACTGATCTCCTCTTCACTGGCAAACTCAGCAAGAATAGTAGTGTTCCCCAGTACACACCTGGAGGAGAGAGACACAAGCAGGCCTGGTGAAGACGGGGGGCCAGCTGAGGGCTCTGAGCCAAAGTCAGGGGGCATTTTGTCACCGCGGAGGGGGAAAAGGAGAGGGCAGGGCGTGCAAGGACGCCGAGAGCCCTCCTGCCAGCCCGTGCACCCCAGAGGCCGCACGTGGTGGGGCACAGCGCCCAGGGTTCTCCAGACCCAGACATGCCACCCAGCTCTGCTGAGGCGTCAGATCACGTCCTGTCTCCTAACGGGCAATTTCAGGGACTTTCTAGGGCCACTTTGATCTGGGGTGATGCGCTCCCTTCTGAACGCTGCCCTTGGAGCCAAAACACAGGAGGCTGCAGCTGTTCTGAGATGCTCACTGTGGGGCTGCACATGCTGGTCTGGGGTGGTGCGCAGGGTCACCGGAGGTGCTTCTAGCCACCTGAGGAGGCCCTAACGAGAGGATTCGGAACCTGCAACCCCAGGGGCATTTTCCAGGTGCCCGCGCAGAATGGGCAACTTACATGTGCAGAGACTTTTGTGCCTTCACTACCTCTTCTTTTGAACTGTAACGGACCAAAGCGTTTCCATGTGGGAGGTTCAGGTGGAATGTTATCAGTGGGCCATGCTGCATGCACAGAGTACGCAGAGTTGAGCCATCAATCTAGGAAACAGAGCCGGGGAGCGGCCAGTTAGACGCACCGCCGCGAGGCCTGTCCGGGGAGGCGGTCCCAGGCTGGGACTCTGGTTCTCTCTCTTGCCCAAGGCCCTTCACTCCTGGTGCCACTCTGCACTGGGACTCACTGCTGCCATGGGGCACAGCGCCTCCCTCCCCACCTCCACTGGTCCCAGAGCCATACCTCTGTGGCCTCTAGACTCCTGGATATTCCCCAGATCCCCAATTCCTTAGTTAGCCATTGCCCCTGCTGTGGCTTCAGGTCTTCTCTCTTCCCTGCCCTGAGGACAGGATTCATCAAGGCACTGCTCCCTGGGGAGGAGGGGGGTGGGCTCTTAACACCCAGCCTCCAGAGGAGGGGGTCGTCCAGGGACTAAGAAAATGTTCTCATCTAAACGGGCAGACACTGTTTCTCAAAATGCGGTACAAGGACCACCTGCATTAAACTCATCTGAACGCCCTGACAGAAATGGAGACCCCTGGCCCTAGCCCAGGTCTGCTACATGAGGGTCTGCGGGGTGAGATCTAGGACTCTGGTTCTGATTGGCTCCCGTGTATATCATAGCATAACCACCACAGGATCAGACCACCAGCCTGCTGAGGTATCCGAAGACCTTCTCCGCCAGGCCTTAACATCTACTTAGTCCACTGAGCAGGCCTGGGCAGTCGTCCTCTCAGACTTCCACCAGCATGGAAGCCTTTGCTCCCATGCGACCTGGAACCAGGACACCACCAACCAGGATACCTGATGTTCTTACCTGAGGTGTAAGGTTTTTTAGAACAAGCCAATTTGTTATTCTCCCTGAGCTGCTCTCACCCCAGCTGGAACCTGAACAAGGAAGAAAAAGGACAAGTCAGCCTTCCAAGACTGTGGCCTGAATGACTGTCTAAGACAACAGAGCCCAGTCACACTAGGGGGATTCAGAAGGATCTCCTGAGCTCAGGGGATCTGTTTCCTTCCTTCTTACTCACCTGTGCTTCTACCTGGGGTATTTTCCCCACAGGATGCCACCTCACTCCAGCTCTGACCAGCAGCTAACTCCTGGGGCACATGGCTTGGCCTCTGGGGGTTAGGGGCTCAGAGGGCTGCCAGCTCGTCACGGTGGGCGAGTGAACCACAGGTCAGATGCCTTTGGGCTCTTCCCATTTATAAAGCTAAACCTATTCCCTATTTGGGGAATAGCCTAACTTCACGGTTATCTCAGGTACTGGACGACTTTGCATGCACGTCCCACAGGGTGCGAAGTTAGAGGGGATTTCAGAGCCTGCAATCGTCCAGACATTCCCTGTTTAAGCTGGGCTGCCACAGGGGCTCTGCATCTGGCTTTCCGGTCCAGCCCCAATGCGTCGTCTCCCTCTCCCAGCAGCCGAGCTTCAAGACATGATCCAGTCATTCCTGTCTAAAACTGTTCAAAAGAGCCTCAGAGACCCTTTAGAAGATGGCTAAATGTCACAGCTCAAGGCACTCAGCACTCTCTGAACACCGCCCCCCAACCCTTGCCAAGCTCTGACTTCAACAGGAAACCCTGTGTTTTCCCAGCTCTTTGTGCCTTGGCCTACACTGCTCCCTCTGCTGACGTGGCTGACTCACACAGGCTTCCTGATCCCACCCGACTCCATCGACCCTCCCGAGGGTCAGGGGTCCTCAGCCACATTTATGATGCCCCCTCATCACGTGCTGCCAGGCAGTGAGCTGGCACCCAGAAGATGCCTGTGGCCTGAAAGAATCGCTCACACATCACACCAAGCTAACTTGCATTTAGTAACTTGGAACAGACTCAAGTGTTCTTTTCATATAATTAAAACCTTCCCTCTAAGGAAACATTTTAAGTTTTATTTCAACCAATCACTGGTCTAAAGATCGGAAATTATCACTAATGAGGTTTCACTACAATTTTCAGCCTGGAGATGAGAAAACTTTGTGCACTTGGGGACAGGGGAGCAGATGAGCCCTGAGCTGTGTTTCTGGCTGTGTGTGCAGTGTGTGCTGGGGGAGGTGGCGGGGATGTGATCCAGTACAAGTCCCATGTTAGTCGTTTAGAGAAGGAGCAGAGGCGTGGGACCCATTTGTCCCAGGATTCCTGGGACAGTCCGGTTTAGGCCTGCATGGTTAATTAACAGCACCCCCTTTCACTCTGAAACGTCCCCGTTTAATCAATGAATTTTCTGATGATCCTAAGTCAGGCCAAGCTTCCACCCCAAAACAAGCCTCACTCTTAAAGGCCCAGATGGGCTGCCCCCACTGACCCCAGGTTTATCAGATGATGCTTCGCCATGTGATATGGTGTCACCACAAGCCTGCCACGTGCAGGAAGTTACTACACTGAATGAGATAAGCTCTTGAGCAGCTTCTGAAAGGAGGGGTCCCCATTCTATTAACTTCATTGCTGACTGGTGTGTGTTTTTGGGGAAACCTAAATAACATGGGCAAAATTTAAACTAAAATTTAACACTCTCAAAAGCATGGCAGAAGATAGTAACAAACTAGGAATCTTATGCTGCATTACATTCTAATCCTACTTTATAGAGGATAATGCTATAGTCTTCTCTGGTCTCTAGACTGGTGGTACGGGCTGGTGTTCAGTGAATGAACCACAAGAAACCACCTTCTTGCACATCATCTTACCTGGGGTATACCTGGCGTCAGAATTTCCCCATCCTCCACCTACTCGAAGGGGAGAATTATCCCACGAAGACAAGGGTGGCTTCTGACCAGTCAGTCCCGGAGGTGGGCGGGACGGAGCAGTGATGTTTTTAGGTGGCAGAGGGACCTTCCACAGCTCATGAGCCAGAGAGGTGTTTGTAACTGAACCAGGGGACCATGTCAATTTGGAATCACTATTTCTGGCTACTCGAAGGAGAAAAACAAAGAAGAGGAGAAGGGAGATAAATGCTCTCAGAAAAGAGAAAGTTTAAGTAATGACAGTACCCATTCCCCCACTAAAAGTAGATCAGACAAACATAAACTTTAAAAAGGAACCCGCTCCCTTGCCTCAAAACAGACTGTCTCATTAACAGTTTTAAGATCTGTGAGACGCTTAGTCCAGCTAACACAACAACACACTGAACACTGCTTTATCTGCTCCAAAGAGCGAGTGGGAACTCCACACCTTAACAATCCTAAGAAGTCCCTCAGGACCGATACGCAGACCACTGGATTTTAGCGTTCTGTTGCTCACTCATGAAAAAAGTAGGCCCGACTCAGGGAGTCCTTACGGCAGATATTCACGGGGGACACGCTGTACCGAGTGCTGGTTTGCCGGGCTCGTGGCGCACCTCTCCTTCTCCTTCTGATCCTCACATACTCTCTACTGAGGTTCAGACAGGGTAAGCAACTTGCCTATGGGTCCAGCGCACAGCCAGGGGTACAGGAAACTAAATAGAACAAATGCTAAAAAGAAAGCGGAGGAGCAGAAGCCAACAGAGAAAGGCTTTAACTTCTGTCACCGTCAACTTTCTCTACCTGATCACAAGGAGCTTGTCTTTAAGCCAACAGGTCTCAAAGTATGATGGGAAGACTGCTCACAACCCAGTTCATTACTGGCTTGTGACAGTATGAGAAATTCAGAGAGAGCGTTTGTAAACTTCGAGAGCACTCTGACACTACCCCCAAGGCTGTAATCATTTTTATAGCAATTTCAAGTTCGGGTTTACTGAATTTTACAGAAGTGATCAGTCTGCAAAGAACTGGGCATTAAAAAAAATAAGAGGTCCTTCACTACAGATAGTTGAGAACTACTGCTTTGAACTAAATTATTTAATCTTGGATGAGTGGCTATTCAGTGAAACCTGATCGTTTTAATAAATGACGACTAGATACGACATATTTTAAAAAGAGGGCAGAGAGTGTTAAAAATATCATCCCAAGGTCAGAGATATACTCTCCTGGCTCCCTGAAAAGACGACTCTGGCTTGAAAGCGGCGGTGAACACAGCAGTCTGGCCCCGGGCCCCGACGGGAGAGCCCGGGCGCGGGGTGGGGCCCACCTGAAGTGCTTTGTGCTGTGCTGCTGAGGGGAACGCTGTAGTTGGAGGCACGAATGGATGACCAGGCACTAGTTGAAGGCAGCGTGGTGTTCAAGGATGAGGATGACCCTACATAGGAAAGAGCCCAACAAGTCATTCATTCGAGCAGCAGGCCAGGCGTTTTGATACACAAAAGCTTTCAGAGAACCCACAACGTAAGAGCTTTCCACAGGATGGACACAGGCATGCTCAGGGCCTCAGGCACGGTGCCCACAATGGCAGTTTCCTTCTCGCCTCCACCTTGGCTCAGAAGAGGTCCGTCTCACACCCGTCTCCTCGTATGTGTCTGTGAGACTACACCCCAACAGTGCGACTGGGAAGAGGCAACACCAGCCTTGCTTCTTAGCACCAGACTCCATCTGAGTCCCTGGCCTGTCTCTGAGCTCGTGCCTGCTTGCTGGGCAGCTCACAGAGGCACCCTGGCACTGGCACCACCAGTGGACCAGGCCTTCTTTCTTTCCCACTGCTCCCACGTTCTCCATAACCTAGCCTCTCTTCCTATTACTGCAAATCCCCTTGATGGCTACTCTAGTTTAGCTCCAGACCCGACCATTCTGTGAATCTCTTCAATAGTTCCTGCTGCTGGATCCTTTTAGTAACTACAGGCCATGAGCGCTCACTGCCCACATTCTCCTGTGAGAACCACATTGCACGTGGTTCCACACACCGCTGTCGGCTAATTCAGCCGTTTTAGAATGACAAGGATTCTTATCTCACCACCGTGACACAGCAAACATCTGTCAATAAACTATGTATTTAACAGAAAGTGCTGACTGTCTGACACTTTCTTTATTACAAGCTGTGTAAAGGGATGGCGGTGAGGATGTATGTTACAAAGGTCTAGCCTCCCTCATTTTGCTCACTCTTCCTCTATTGCGTGTGTGCACAGCATTCCTGTACATGGTGAGAATATCCCCACGGTGAGGAGGAGGAGGACTTTATGTGATAATCCACTGCAAAGCGCATCTGGGCGCATGGACCCTTAAACGGCTCTCATTTTCACTCTGAGAGACCAAGAAGACCAAATGCTTCTCCAGAGGAAAGTTCTTTAATATCCAGAGTGTGAAAACAAATAATAATATAACATCTTTCATAACAAAGAACCATTTCTTAATAACCACAATATGGCAACTTGTTATAAAATAGTTATATATATATTAATATAGTTATTAGAAAGCAAATGGCTATTGGTTCAAGTTAATATACGTGTTCACCCTATCAAGTGATAATAAATCCCCATCAATTAAAAAGTGGTTAAGAGTTACCTATGGTAATCAAGAATTCTGTTATCACTGTCAGAAGCCCCTTGGATGTTAGGGGCTGTGTTGTGCTGGAGTGGCTCTTGCTGCTCAGAGTTTCACGTCTACCCTGAGCCCCGCACCATTCAGAAACCCTAAGTTGCGCCCGTCTACATACCACTGTTCCTGTCCCTGAGGTGGTCAACTTCCCGCACAGTATTAATTGAAAGATTGTTTATGACACTGCCAGGAGTGACGTAAGGGTCAGTTTCAGGGTCAATGTTTGGATAACCTTTCCATGGTTCACCAGGGCGAAATTCTGGAAATAAAAACTTAAAATTAGTTCAGGCTTAACCGTCATCTAAAAATCCACTATAACTATCCCAAAGTTTCATTCCTAAAGTCTATGCAATTCTCAAATATTTCCCAATATTCTCAAATTATTTCCCAACACCCTAACAGGCTGATTTAATATCACAACTAATATAAACTGTTATTAATGAGTAACTTGAACTTGCAAATTTTTGCATGAAGTAATTCCTCTGGGTTTATGTATCTTTAAAAGTGTAAAGTGCTTTATTACAATCACAAAGCCACAGCAACTTGGACTGGACAAAGCAGGCTGTAAGTGCATTTCTGGTGATTCCTCAACAGATGGAAACGCTGTCATGCCAGTCCCCAGACAGCTGGAGAAGAACAGTGAGCACAGGTTTCCATCACGCTTCGTGCTGGACTAATTAACCCCACCTTCACAGCATACAGGCACCGGTAGCAGGCCAGGTCACTCAGCAGCCCAAACCCGACGCTCAGCTTCTCACTCGCCATTTCTGTGCTCTCCTCCCCCACCCTCTGTGCAAGTCAGTCCAATCAAACAGAACTGGGACCAAATCATTTGTATGTCCAGAGGTACTGAAATCTTAATGGAAACAAACTCTCACAAAAGGAGATGCCAGCATTTTACCTGGTGGCCAATTAACACTGCTAGAGCCGTTAGGCGATTTGGCACGTGGCCAGCCATCTCCTATTGAACCTGGAGGACTGGCTGGTGAAGTACTGCTGTTCATAAAGTCATAGGGAACAAATGGAGACTCTTCCAGCCTGAAACCACTTGAAATAGCACCTGAAAAAGAGAAAATGGAAGGGAAGTGTGAGCAAAATACACCACCACATTTATTTCTTGTGCTTTGTCAAATACAGTAAGAACATCTTTTATTAGATCTGTGGGTTCCAAACTGTGTTCTGTAGATTAGGTGAAGATGTCAGGAGGAAAAAAGCCCTGAGCTTTCTTCAAGACCTCAATCACCTCTCCCCGATGGGGTCCTGGCCCTCAGTGACAGTATATTCATTGACAGAAAAGCTGAAGGACAGAGGATGGAGGGAGAGAATGCACGGTGAGGAGGGCTGAGGCCAGCATGGGAAGAGTTCCGGGGAAAAAAATTCTAGCCAGGGGGTGAGGCCTGCACAAAGACTAGAGGAGAAAAACTGTTTGCCACTTCTCCGGAACTGAAAGATCATTTGGTCTGAAAAATAGTAAATGGGAGAGTGAACAACATGAAGAGCTGGGCCCTGATCTTGAAGGGCAGGGACGACCAAGGACATTTTGCCTTAAACACTTGCAATTCAAAGATCCTGAGGCAGGGTGTTGCGTGCTCTAGCTGCCGGGCCCACCACTGCAGTCTGTTCCCTCAAGCCTTCAGAGCTGGCAACACCCTCAGACAGGGCTTTCCAGGACTTGGGAATGAGTTCACTGCATCGAAGGGTTTTAGGAAGGGAAGTCATACGAATACAGTTCCATTTATTTTGAAGTCACATTTGCTGTAGTGTGGAAAAGAGAAGGAGAGCTAGCTCAGAAGCAGGGAGACCATTAGGAGACACAACAGATGCATACACTGGAAAGCAGAATGGGCACCATTCAGAGATGGACAGGACGGGGAGACCGGAGGAAGAAGAGATCGAGAATAGTGCTTAGGAAAAAAAAAAAAAAAGAGAGAGAATAGCGCTCAGGCTCAAATACCCCCCAACTGACGAGTATGCAAACAGAACGTGGCACATGTGATCCAATTCAACTACAAAAAGGAATGAAATACAGCCTGCTGCAACACGGATGAACCTTCAAAACGTTACGCTAAGCCAAAAGTGCCAGCCTTAAGAGACCAGGTATTACATGCTTCTACTTACACGGAATGTCCAATACAAAGCTATAGCAAACACTTACGGCTAATGGAGGCGGGAGGAATGACTCCAAGGGGGTTCAACAACTGATTGTGGGGGAATGTTCAACAACTGATTGTGTGATGGGTACACAACTCTGAGAACATACTAAAAGCCCCAGAAGTGTACACTTCAAAAGCAGACTTGTCCATGTAAATTATCTCAATCAACTTTTTAAAAAAGAGAATGCCTCTTAAATTTCTAGATTCAATTTCTGGAATGGGGAGGAGCAAGGGTGAAGAAAGTGAAACCTATCAGATCCCTCTGCGGTTCTCCCGCATACAAAAGCTTTTCCACATCCCCCATTTCTTGTTTGTAGAAAAAGATTTCGGCCTCCTAGACCTTCCCTGAGTTCCAAACGGCTGAACCCATTAGGGCAGAAACAAAGGAAAGGCAGTCAAGAAACAGCAGCACAGTTCTGGGCCAGGTCCTGCATCCTCCTCCCAGGATATGCGTTAACAACCCTCAGCCGGGTGGAAGACGTTGCCTGCAGGCTGAGCACCAGCACGGGACCCCAGAGGATGGGACCAGAAGGCTAGTGGCTGAGATTCCTGAACCACCACCCACCAGAGGAAGGTAACACCCCCACAGCCCACCTCTTCAATTTTGCCTATAAAAAGCCCCTTCCCCTGAAAACCATGGTGAGTTGGGCTTTCTGAGCACCAGCTAACATTCTCCTCGCTTGGCCTTGCAGTACACTATTCCAAACTCTGACATTTCCGTTTGTTTGGCCTCAGTGTTCGTACTGTTCGTCAGAAACACAAAACTGGATTAGCAACAAAAGCAAGGTGTCTTGTCCACTGTAGATTTTGAAACAGATGTGAGCAAAAGTTTTGGTTCATGGACTCAAGGCTGCTCCAGCTATGAGCTTCTGGTAAAATACAGGACCTCATGCCACTCACTGGTGGGCACTAACCCACCCCTGACTTGAATCAGTTATTCCACCAATTCCACTGCCCTCTCTTCTCTGGCTTCCTCATCTAGCTATTACTTTTATCTGAGTGAACTATGTATTTAAGCTGAATTAAAGCCACTTGGAAATAAAGTAGGATATATAAAGTAGTAGTTCTATGTAATACAGTAAGTAAGCATGATTATCAAATTTCAAGTGATTAATTCTCATGCAAGAACCAGCAATGATAAAAGCACTCCCTGTCCTCTGCTTTTTAAAAAGAAACAATTTCTACTTATTAAAACTTCATTTTGTTAAAAATAAAACAGATGTGATTTAAGTGTTAACCATGGTTCAATTACATTCTATCAGTCACTACATGGGAGAACATCAGAAAAATGAAACAAAATTTATGTGGCAGATTTTAGTTTAAGCAAATAGAGCTGGGTTTACACTGGAGAAATGGCCCTGTCTTCAAGGGAGGGCATTCACGACATGACAATGATGGCCACAGCAGTGACGAGGAAGGCTGAGACCTACTGGTCACTTACGTGTCTCACCTTGGTTGGTGCTTAAGTGTTTCAGAGAGACTGCCTTACTCATCCTCAAAACACCCCAAGGGGTACTATTATTACTCCCATTGAGCAGACGAGGGACTGAAGTTCAGAAAGGTTAAGTTACTTGCCACTAGCTAATACGTAGCAGTTAAGTATTGATTCTAGGATCCGCATTTCTTTTGACATTTTTACCACTGTCTCAGCTGCCACTTTTAAGGGAAATTCCAGATGTAGTGCACCATTGAGAGGCAAGTTAGGTTAGAATTCAGGGCTGCTTGATTCATGTTCCAATGTCCCTTCAATTACATGGCAATTTCACCTTCAATTTCGGGTAATCATCAGTCCATTGTGTACAAAGCAGCAAACTGACCTTTAAGCCAAGGTTAGTCCAAGTTTTAAGAGAAAATCCAATGAAAAAGAAAGGAATCGATGTCACAAAATATCCTTTTAATACTAAGCAGGGGAACATAGATCTGATGTTAAGTTAGAAAACAAGTCTCTCCTAGCTCTTCCTTATTATCTAAAATCATTAAACCCTGTCAATTTTGCTTCCTACATAACTCTTTTTTTCTGTGATCGCAAAGATTTCGGAGTCATTTTGTTTTGGGTTCCCTGTATATAGCATACAGTCAGGTTTTACTTTAGGATTCAATAAGAATTTCTTTTAATAAATTAATTTGACCCACTTACATTAATCAAATCGATATATATTTGGTTTTAGTTCTTTCATATAACTTTATATGATACCTTTTACTTCTTTATAAGCAACAGCCCTCAACTCTAAAATAAATGTATTCCTGCTCCTGAACATTGTACTTTTCCCTGGGCGATGAGGGGCAAGGGGTTTTATAAACTGGTGAAGAAAACAGAATCATAAGACCATAAAGTATCACAAATACCCCAGAGCCCAGTCCAACCCTCATTGCTCCACAACTCCGAGGTTAAATGTCCTTGTCTCCACTCTACTCCCCTGGTGTTTTGACTGTGGAAGGTGCACAGAAAAGGGTTAGCACAGCAGGGCTAGGCTGCACATGGCAAAGAGCTCCAAGACGAGCCCTTGATGGTTGCTGGGCTCCTGTAGCTCACAGAGGAGCCTGCGAAGTAAGAGATCCTTTGCCTAACCATGGCCATGCCAGCATTTATGGTAACAACGGGACTTGTGGTGAACGTCTGTTCTTCCGTGCATGGGGCTTGGGTCATGCTCTTTTTTGTCTCAACACACAAGGAACCCCAAACAAAATGATTCGGAAACCTTTACAATTACAGAAGAAAGAGTTATATATGTAGGGTCTACAGGGTGCTGGAGATTGACACGCAGGTGTGTTCACGACAACACAACTGACTCCCAATAAAAACTGAGGACACTAAGGCTTGAGTGGGCTTCTCTGCTTGGCAATACTTTGTACACGTTCTCACACACTGTTGCTGGGAGAATCAAGTCCAAGAGATTGCCCCGAGAGGGGACGATAAACAGAAAACTCCTCTGCTACTATTAGAAAAACAGCCCCCATTTTCTATAGCACAGAACTACAAATGCCAATAGGGCCAAGCAGGTTTTATAACAGAAGCTTCTCTTAGTTTCTCCTGGCCTCTCTTCTATGCGCCTTTTGCCTTTGCTCATTTTAGTCTGTATTCTTTTGCTGTAACAAACCTTAACCATGAGTATTACAGCTTTCCTGAGTTCTGCGAGTTCTTTAGGGAAACGAGTGTACCTGGGGATCTCTGACACAGACAGTTCTCTTGACTTTGCCCTTTCTTCTCAGCTCCACAACTATCTTACCAGCCCGCTAAGCTGCACTAGATGGAGATAAAAATAGAACCCGTGTAAGACTGTGATGCAAGCTACCATAGCCAGCCAAACCTTTCCCACAGGCCTCTCCTGTCTCCAGGCTCAGCCCATCTCTGACGTGAGCCTGAATACTGCGATCAGATCACTCCCCCTTAAAAAATGATCTCTACACTCCTCTGCTACTCTTAGAAAAACAGCCCGCATTTTCTACAGCATAGAACTACAAGTGCCAACAGGGCCAAGCAGGTTTTATAAACAAGTGAAGCAAGCTGCCTTTAGAAAAAAAATCACACGGTCCTTCCTCAAGTAAAAACACAATTTCAGGAAAATACTCCTCTGGTTAGGGAGCATAGAAAAATATTTCTCCACCAGTGGGAGGGAAGATCCAAGTGGGAGGGGAGGGGGAAGAATGGACGCGTGAGCACAGGGCAGCAGGCACGCAGCTCGGGACGGTGACACCGCTGGAGCTCGGTGCCGGCAGAGCTTTCCGTTCCGCGGAGATGCCAGAAATCTGAACACGAAACTCCGTGAACGTTTAAACGGATGCTGGTTCCAAAAAAATTATTTTCAAAATAGTGAGGGTCTAACAGCACGTAACACACAGACCTGCCATTTAGGGATCGCTCCTAAAATACATGAAGTTAGATCCCGATTTTATTTTTATAAGGGAAAAAGAACAAATTGCACCGAAATATTAATAATAACAGAAATAAAATGATTAACATTTCCCTTTGTAAAGAAAACAGAAAACAAAGCAAACAAAAAGAATGTGCCTGAGAAGAAGACTCTAAATCTCCATCAGGATGAAGAGATATAGCAAGAGAAGGAAAAGGACCACGGAGCAAACAGGAGGAGTTCAGGGAGAAAATGACAGTATCATCAGCCAGAGTGACTACGATAGGGAAAAGCACCCTCAGTAAACAGACTGAAAAGCTTAAAAAACAAAAACACAACCTTTTAAAACCTGAAACAGAGGGATTTTAGCCAGCATTTTAAAATAACTATAAATGGAGCATAACCTTCAAAAACTGTGAACCACTATTCTGTACGCTTGTAACTTACGTAATACTGTACATCAACTCTATATTAAATGAAGAAAAAAGAAGAGGAACGTACACTGAAGTGAAGGAAAAGCAACAGCTTCCTCTTTATTCTGAAGAGAATGTTACTAGAACATGTTCATTAGACTGCTATGTATACAGGTATAAAAGTATTTATTTTCTAAGCTATTTACTAAAAAAACTTAAAAATTCACTGCTCACATTCCAGGTTTATGCAGAATTAAACAATGAAATGCATGGTAAAAAAAATGATAAAAAGCAGATAAAAGTTTAAAGAAAGAGAAGATAAAGTACAAAATATAAAGTTACTAATTGTATTGAATGAAAAACGGTAATAGAAGATACCACCACCCACTACTGGCATGTCTCCTGCCAGGCAACAAGACAGGAGCTTTACATTATCTCATTCAACCCCCAATAGTTCTACGCTGTTTCCTTTCCACTTCACAGATGCAAACACTGTGCAAGAACTAGGATCAAATCCCAAGTCTGACTTTAAAACCCAGCTGCGTGATGACACGCCATTTACACAATGCACCCTATATACCGGTATGCCCTGGGTAAGCATACCAAGCACTTGGGAATATGATACATATTATAACAGCAGTGCAAGGAAGGAAATATTTCATTTTTACAAAGAAACTGAGGCTCAGACATGGAAAAATTTATTTTAACGAGAAGACAGACAATCATACGGTAGAAACACTTCTCTGGGTCTCTGCATCCTATCTCCCCACCCAGTCTCCTCAGGCTTCTTTATTCCTATTGGCTCCAGGATTCTGTCCGTACGCCCGTCTATGCTCCGTCAGGCTGGGCAACCTCGTCCATGTCCACGACATCAACATTCTGATGAACCTCAAATCTTACTCCAGCCCAAATTTTTCTTCTGAATACTAGGCCTCTACTGGGCTTGTCCATGTTGAGCTATTTCCAAAATATTAACACCACACTCTAAAATCAAGCCATTATCTGTCCCAGCAGGCATGTTTCACTTCCTACATTTCCTCTACCAATAAATGCATTATTGTCCATTCATCCTTTCACCTAGTAAAGGTGAAATGCGGTCAATGGGACTAGGTAAGCAAAGCACAGACTCACCCCTCCCTGTGATGGAGACAGGCCTAGATGGATACTAACATAAGAGTTAGGGTTAGGGTTAGGGTTAGGGGAGGTGCTATTCCAGCACAAAGCCTGGAGGGGGCTTCTTGAGAATGACCCTGAGCCCAGGGCGAAGCTTAAGACTGGACTGGGGAAGGAGATAAACACAGGAGGCACACTACAGATAACCATGTATTTGCAGAAGGAGTGAAGCTAGTTACCCAGTCCCTCTGTCCTTAGTTCTAATGCTTCCTTCAGTGCACTCCCTCTTCTCATGTCTGTTTCCCCCTTTCTCACTCTGACTCCTTTAAGCCTTGGCACCTTTATGTGGCCACGCGTTTCAGCTTTAGAGTGATTTTTCAGGCACAGACGATTTCCTTAACAGCCCCATGCCTACTATTGCAGCCGTACCCCGCTCCCCCTCTCTTGCTTGGACTGTCAACCCCCACACATGCCCACGTGGCAGAACTCACCAGGCTATCCTGTCTCTGCACTTTTCTCACGCTACCCTCTCCATGTTGTTCTTCTCCAGTCCTTTGGCAAACTCTCGAAGACTCAGTTCAGAGGAGCCCCTGTTAAGCCTTTGTAGACCTGCCACACCCATGGCTTGTTATTCCTTACTCACTTTTCCGACTGAGTTACATTCTTATACTGTTTACCCTTTTATATGTATTAATTCTCAGAGCACCTGTCACAGTGAACTGAAGTTGTTTATATGTTTATTTTTGCTAACAATGAGCTCCTTCAGGGCAAGTACTTTCACCTGCACACTCAATTGTATGCACATATGTACACGTGTATCTGTCTATTCCAGGTGGCTGAGCACAGTTCTTGGAAAGCAGAAAACATTTCATTAACATTTACTAAATGATGGATAAGAAACTATCGGAAATCAAGNAGTCGTGTCTGACTCAGCGACCCCATGGACGGCAGCCCACCAGGCTCCTCCATCCATGGGATTTTCCAGGCAAGAGGACTGGAGTGGGGTGCCATTAGTTCCATCAATGTCCTAGCTGAGTCCACAGCGAAACCAGGGAGAGCTGAGTCATGTATCAGGTCCAGCCAACATGAAACAGGACCAGGGATAATAGCAGCCCCAACCTCCGCCCACAGCCCAGAGCATGCTAGTTAACTGAACATCTTCAACAAAGTTGGGCTAGTAACCAAAGAAGCTGGTTTACAAAAGAGAAAGAAAAAGGAAAACAAACAGGCTGTGAATAATCAAAGGTCAAAAGATACTCCAAGGCACAAGAAGAAAAGGGACTTAAGGAAGGAGAAGACAAACAAACCTGAAATTCCCAGAGGGAACAAAAACCCTGGAGACATAATAAGAAAAGAGGGGTTGGGGGAAGCAAAGGTAAATGCAATAAAAGCAATGTCTTCTCTCATCCCTATTTTTACATTTATGCCAGTAATTTACTCTAAACATTTAAACAACAGTTAAAATTGCAGATGTGACTGTTCCAAATTATTTCTACAAAGCAGCAAAGCTCAAAATTTCTCTGGTGTGCTCTAAGAATTTTAGTTCTCCCCTCCCCTTCATATCCTATAATGAAGATATCTGAGTCTTAAAAAGAAATATATGTAATGTTAACTCATTTCAAATGAGCATCTGACTCTCTGTGACCCCACGGACTGCAGCCCACCAGGCTCCTCTGTCTGTGGGATTTCCCAGGCAAGAATACTGAAGTGGGTTGCCATTCCCTTCTCCAGGGGATCTTCACAGCCCAGGGATCGAACGATGTCTTTTGCATCTCCCACACTGGCAGGCGGATTCTTACCACTGCACCACCTGGGCATGGGCTTTGTGAAACGTGTCATTTTCTTGAACAGAGAGAGACGCTGGTGAAGTAAGAAGAGGCTAACGCTACAAGGAAGAAGAGAGACTAACGCGTGGCCACTCAGAGCCAGAGCAGCTAAAGAACCACGTGGCACTCGAGAGAGAACTGGACGGGTCAGGAAGCAAGAGGTCAGCTTGCGATCACCAAGCACCAGCCCAATGCTTTGGCCAAGGAGAAACTCACCTATAGGGAAGTTGCTGAAAGCATTTATTGGTGATGGCCCTTTTTGCAGCTCAGGTGTAGTGTGGGGCATGACATTTTCAAGGAAAGACTTCATGGCTGGCTGATGGAGTGGCTGTTGCTGAGATGGCGGAGTTTGTTGCTTCACCAACAGGTTTGGATCAAGTTGACGAGATTGCTGCATCATCTGCTGCTGCACACTAAGAGGTCGACCCTTAAAACGACAAAAAGATTGGGAAAAATTGGGGAGAGGAGTCTTTTTACGGATACCTTCGATCCCCTCTTCATTTCTGAATTCAGTTCCTTCTTATCAGGAGGTGAAGAATCACTGTCCACCAGTTAATAAGACTTCCAGGCAGTCAGAAGACTTAATAATGTTTTCCATTATATTTTAATAAAGGCATTTCAACTGCCTTGTCACAATGGAACTGATCTAAGTTGAGTGTGAGCAAAGCAAGGGGAAGGATCACACCTACCTGCTGGTCTTGCTGCTGCCGGTTCCCAGAAGGCACGCTTCTCTGACTCTGCGCCCTTTGCTGCTGCGCTAACAATCGCTGGGAGGAAAAGTGCAAACAGGTCGTCAGCATCACATCATCACAGACAAGCGTGCAGAGTGACCTACAAAGGCATGGCTCCATCTAGCTGACGCCAACACGCCCTGCCTCATCCAGTATCATCTCATTTGGACTCTCTGGCCTCCAGCCATTCTGGTGAATTCAGTCCTTTGCTCAATCCACTTCATCAGGTAAACGTTTCCCAATCATCCTGCTCTCACGGCCACTCCAGACTTGGCTGGGCTTGCTCACATCGCATCCTGCCCTTCCAGCTTACCATCTGCCTTCACTTAGAGACTAGAAGCTCCCTGAGGGCCAAGACTATGCCTGCTCTGTCTACTGAAAAACACTTTCTGCACAGGCTTTAGTGTGGAGTTTACAGTAGACAATGAATATACACTGAATAAGGCTGTTCTTCTATTGCCACTTACCTGTAACTGGGAGATCTGAGAAAGCTGGTTTAGTTGGGATAGCTGGTTCAGCATGGCTACCTGTTGAGGGCCAAAGAGCGGATTCAGGCCACCGTTGTTTGGTGCATACTTCAGCAATGAAACTGGAACCTGAGGATCACAACGGTAAGTTAACTATGTTGATAAAAGAAACTCAAGCTCACAAAACATACTAGGTGTTTTAAAATATCAGCAGAGCAATTACATTTGTGGATTATTAAGGGGGGAGGGGGCCGGTGTTGTTCTTTCTGGCTTCATTCATCTATTGTTGCCGTGTATTTTCACGGGTTAAGTAAAAAGTGGCAGTGATGAATCCTTAGCTGGTCAGTTCATACTGCTACTGTTGTCCTCCCCTCAAGGTATTTTATGAAAGAGAACGATAGATTTGAGATTTAAATCGTCTTTGACTCATCTGCTCCACCCTACCCACAACCCTCTGTAATAACAACTCATTCAAATTAGCAGCATCTCAAAGTGGTCAATAATCCGACGACCAGCCAGTCACCTCATTCAAATATACATTTATTTGAGGTCCTGCTTCAGGTACACAGTAGAGAGTGCAGTGGAGAAGCTCATTTACCTGAGGGGAGAGTAATGGAGGAGGCACTTGAGCACGGAGACTAGGCTGAGATGAACTGAGAGGTTGTGCTGGAGGCTGCTGCAGGCCCCGGGGTTGTGCTGCTGTGTTTCCAACACCAAACATACTGGGATTGCCATTCTACGAAAACAAACCGCCACCACCAAATAACACTGGGGTTCTCGGGGACTAACATCCCACTACCACACACTGTAATTCTGATTTAAACACAGCAACTACATGTAAGAGAGCTCTTATTACTTATACAAATCAACAGAGAGCCTGAAATACACGTGTGGACTTACCTGTCTAACAGAATTCAAGTTTTGCATACCCAGCCCTGCTATGGAGCCCAGGGCCTGGTTAGGTAGTGCACTATTTGAAGGGGGAAGCTTCATGCTTTGACTGGACATAAACTGCATGTTTTGGGATTCATCTGCTACAATGCCATCCTGATTGGACAGACAGAAAGACGTGCAACACCAGCCAAGCAAACAAGTGGAAGGGAGAAATCATTGCAGCAACAGGAGAGAAGTCACATGACATTCCAGCATCAACAGGAAACAGGTAGAAAACAGAAGAGATCAGATTAGTGTTAATTCTAGAGCACACAAAAAGAACCAAACATATTTTACGGGGTTAGGAGGACAATATGAATACGATCCCTGTGATCAACTGCGACATACAAGCACAGTGAACTACAGGGCCGGTAATATCTGGGACTGGGCTATCACACTTCACCTTACATTAAATCTTCTAAACTATGAATGAGGAATTATGCTATGAAGTGTATTGCTTTCTTGGCCACAGGGGTAAAACGAGACAGAAAACAGACAGACAACTTACCTTATCAAAATAAGGACTGCGCTCCATGGAAGACTCTTTGGAAATCTGAGGCCGAGAACCAGGGCCTTTCCCGACCGTTCGATTGTAATCACCAATATTTAGGCTATGTTTCTCTATCTCCATTCGTTTGTCTTGTAACATTCCTAACAAGTGCAGGAAATTATGTCATCAAGTAGGCAGAGAATTAACCTACTTAATTTCAGATAAATTTACAACAGAAAGAGAAATACTTCCAAACCAAAATGACTTCTGCCTTGACATGTGAAAAATGCATTAGCATTTAATAAATCTTATATTCCTCACAAGTTAGGTTTAGCAGACACTATTATTTTATTGAACCAAATAACTGGAAATCAGACTAGTAAACAGAAAGGTAAGATATTGCTGCTCATCTCAAATCTGCTGAATTTTATAACAACATAGTTTCCAGTAGCCAACAACAGGAACAGCACCACGACTCACCATCACCCAGCAGATACTTACAATGTGCCAGGCACTGCTGTGAACACGCCTTCTCATTTAATGCTGGTAACTCTATCATCACCCCACTCAGCAGATGGGAAAGATCGCCCCCTCCCTAAGGGCTTGCTCTGCTCTCCTCACTGACTTCTCTGCAATAAATATGACCTCCTCTCATGGTATCCCTGTGTCTAGCAACAATCTGTGCTTGAAACAGCCAGCTCCCAGGCTACCATCCTAAACAAAGCTCTGACTTCACAACCTTACCATATTATGCCTGTCCGGAGTCCTCCTCTCTCCACGCTGAGCCCCTTCTTTGTGTTTCTTTGATGTTGGGATGTACTCAGTATGTTCAAGGTCTCAGGCTTTCAACTCTCTTCAAACTGGCCTCCCTTAGGCTTACTCACCATCGAGCTGACCCTCAAACACCAGCGTCTACTCTGACCTGACGCCTGTGCTCAATGACACACCTTCATCTGCCTGCTGGGCACTGTCACTTGAATGCCCCTTCGTCACTTCTAACTGGAGAAACCAAGCACGATACTGCCCTTCGATCTTCATGGAGCTCAGAGGCAGTGTCTTTGCTCTCCTAGTCACACAAGCTTGAGACCCTGGTTTTCAACTTGTTAAAACTGCAGTCCATTTCCTTGTTCCTGAGGCTCCATCCTCAGATCTCACCCACAGTTTCTTTGCAACCGCTGTCCTCCTTTGAGAGAGCTGCTGCTGTAGCCGCCACCATGACACACTCACCTTTACAACCCTCATTTTAGGCGAGTGGGAAGAAGAATTTTTAACAAAGGCAAGTATCAGTCGCTCAGTCATGTCTGACTCTTGTGACCCCGTGAATTGTAGCCCACCAGGCTCCTCTGTCCATGGGATTCTCCAGGCAAGAATACTGGAGTGGGTTGCCATTCCCTTCTTCAGGGGATCTTCTCGACCCAGGGATTGAACCCGGGGCTGCTGCACTGCAAGCAAATTCTTTACTGTCTGAGCCACCAAAAGGAAAATATTCTTCAATAAGCATTTGCAACAAATTCTTCCCTGTTCTCTTTCCCTCTGTTAACTCACTGAAACATCCAAGATAGCCATTTTGAACTCTTTTCCTCACTTTGACATCTAACCTAGGCAACTCTTTTCTCAAATCTCTAAGTTGTTCTTTCCTAAAAATCCACATAATTTCTGCCTACCTAATAAAATCTTTTTAAAAAATGTAGCGTGATACATCCTGTCCCCAAACCGTTCCTCCATTCGGCATCACTTCAGACCATCTGAGCTCCAAATGTGACAGCCTGAGAAAAGCCCTACGCTAATTAAGATCTTCAAAATACTCCAAACTCTCTATGCTGTTTATGGTTGAGAGATAGTAAACAATCGTGTGGCAGGAGTATGGATAATCCTGTCAAACAAACTAGTCTGCCTGCAGAGAGGTTTGACCTGAGACACCCTTGTCACACCCAGGGCAGGGAATTAGTAGCAATTACGGACACAACAAACGAAAAACCCTTCACCAATATAATTCTTAACCAAACCACTATACTAACAAATTCTAACTTCCCAAAAGAATCTGCCTTTAGTAAGTCTAAAACATTTTGTGCCTCTCAAGGTTGGGACACTGTAAACAATCACGTGTGGCCAGATGAATCTATACAGGCAGGCTAGATAACCTTCAGAGGAGTTCGTAAGCTGAAACACTTGTCACGTCCAGGAAATTTTTATTAACTGGAGCTGTGGGTTAACTCCTTCTCCGAGAGAAATGGTTATGGGGGAGAGCCCCCCGTAAAGTTAGAGGTATAGGTGAGAGCATAAAACAGACTTTGGTTTGGGGGGTAGATGTTTGGGAACAGGGGGCTTCTTGAGGCTTGATCATGCCTTTCGTATGCCAAGCCTCCTTCCTCATGACCTCTGCCACGGGCGGAGTTCCTCACACTGGCCCCCAGCAGCAGCCTTCCCTTGACCAATTGTATAAGAAGGCCCTTAGCCCTGGGCTAAGTTACCAATGACACTTCTCGTAACCTCCAGGGTCAAGGGTCAAATCCATACTAAGACAATCATTTTTTCATTTCTCCTTAAAGGCCATTTTTTGCCCTTGGACTTTGTCTTTGGTCCATCACTCTAAGCCTCTAGTCAACCCCCCCCCCCCTTTTTAACTTTAAAATTTTCTGGCCACACCATGCAGCTTGCAGGACCTTAGCTCCCCAACCAGAGAACCTAGGCCCATGGCTGTGAAAGCACAGAGTCCTAACTGCTGGACGGGCAGGGAATTCCCTCCACAACCTACTTTTGAAGCTGTACTACCATTAATATCTAATTAATTACAACTATTATCTCCAGCCCTACCTTTTATAAGCTCCACACCCAGATTTTTTTTTTACTAGTTACTGGATATCACCACATGGTTTTCATAGCAACTTTGAACTCAGTAATTTTGTCTATCCAATCTATTATTTATTTCCTATCTCAAATAATGGCCAGTTACTGGTTTCTTATCTCTCAGCTCCAAATTCACCCTTGTTGACTGCTCTCTGAAACTGTTATCTGGGCTCTACATTTTCTTCCTTTGCCAACTGGCACTGAGGTTTTATCAGCAAGGGGCACTGGAGAGACGCTGCAGGCAGAAATTTTGCCTACTTGCTCTTGGAGGCTTTGGCAGTGCTTCCAGCTTCTCCTGTGCCCTACCCTCGCAGTTCAGGGTGGTGAGCCTCACTCACCCGAGGCCAGCTTCTCCCACCATTCCCAAATACCTCCAGGGAGCTCTGTGGCAGTGTCTGTGGTGGCACAGCCCTCCATGAGAAGCTTGTCCCAGCACCCTAGAAGGGTAGATTGCCAGCAAGTTCCAACAGCACAGCATCCCAGCACCTTCTCTTGCCATTCAGTGAGTCATGCGGGAGGCAGGGCCTTGTCCTCATGGAACAGACACATATTCTGGATATGGACTTTTCCCTCCCCTTACCATCCATGGTCTCACAGAGGCCTTATCCATCACTCCTCACAGCACTGTCTGATCAAGAACTCATTTCATAGCAAAGAAAAGAGTAATAATGCGCTTAACTGGTCTTACCACAGATATCATCCGAGGGTAGCTAGCCAAACTGAAAGGTACAAATGGTTACTGAAGACTCAGTTACAAAGCAAGCTGAGAGACAACACTCTAAATGGACGCAGCAAGAATCCAAAGGTGAAAGCAGAAGTGGCTTCTCTCACCATTCACCTGATTAGCGACAATTCTGCGTGTTACCTATTGCTCACCTATCTGTTAGCTGTACAGGCCATTTTTTCCTTTCTCTTCGCTTTTTGTATTTTTAAGCTGCTGAAGGCAATGGCACCCCACTCCAGTACTCTTGCCTGGAAACTCCCATGGATGGAGCCTGGTAAGCTGCAGTCCATGGGATTGCTAAGAGTCCAACAAGACTGATCGACTTCCCTTTCACTTTTTACCTTCGTGCATTGGAGATGGAAATGGCAACCCACTTCAGTGTTCTTGCCTGGAGAATCCCACAGACGGGGGAGCCTGGTGGGCTGCCATCTATGGGGTCACACAGAGTCGGACACGACTGAAGTGACTTAGNTAAGAGTCCAACAAGACTGATCGACTTCCCTTTCACTTTTTACCTTCGTGCATTGGAGATGGAAATGGCAACCCACTTCAGTGTTCTTGCCTGGAGAATCCCACAGACGGGGGAGCCTGGTGGGCTGCCATCTATGGGGTCACACAGAGTCGGACACGACTGAAGTGACTTAGCAGCAGCAGCAGAAAGTTGACTTTTACAATTTAGTCTCTAGGTTACTTCTTGTATCAGCTATTCATATATTCTTAGGAAGTCCTATTATTATCTCTTCCTAGTTAATCCCTCATCAATCTAACAATAATTCTTTACATCTGTATTAAACTTCACCTGTTCAAATCACTATATGGTCCCTCTCCTCCATCTGGACTTAGACTAAACCAGTAACACTACCACCTACAAAACTGTCCAGACAAGAAGGCTGGGAAATACCTTCTACCACACACTTGTGCTCATCCTCTCTAACAAACAGGTTCAAATTAATTATCAACTTTTACTGATTCTGATCCCTATATCTTCACTGAATTAAGATTCTCCCCACCAACTGTCTTAGCTTAGAGCTCTGAAAATTCTCACCAGCTACAGCAAAATCTCTAACTGGTTTGCTATGCTTAGTAACTTTTAGTCTTCCTTCGCTGTCAATGTTTTCTGTCCCAAGATTTTCGATCTACAGCCATGATTATTTTATAAAACATAAATCCATATTATTCCATTCTCCTGCTTATAATTCTTTAATCTCTTATTTTCAGAATAAAGCTCAGGCACCCAAGTGCCACATGATTTAGCACTCACCTTGTTTTCTAGCAAATCCACCTAGGAACAGCTTTTACTAACAGTGCACTCCCACCACCACAGTCAATTTCTATCTATTCTTCAACTACATGGAACTACCTTCCATTTCTCCACTATGGCTTCAGATGCTTCTGTCATCATGTCTGGGCCTTTGTAAAAAGTGTTCCCTAAATTAAGACTGTCTCACCCAACCTGGATAAGTTATTCTTGACAGGACTAAATCTGCAGTAACCAAAGACTAACAGTACCATTAGTTTAGATTTGCACAGTGATTTACACTTTAAAAGGCACACCAAATGGCATAATCCCCTCATTCTAATGTACACCAGAGAGAACAGGAACACTGAATAGGAACAGAAACCCTGAGCTCCCTCTCCTGGTTGAGGTCAAAGCTCTTTCAGTTGGATTATGTCACAGGTGAGTCTCCCCATCAATGATGAATATGAAACTCAAGCTGATTTAATTTTTTCTCACCTCCAGAAAGGTCCATCTTATTGCTCTGTACATTTTCTTCTGGCGAGTCTCTCTGATAAAGAAAAAAGTAGCTTGTTAGTTGACCTTGACTTGCAAACGAAAATAAAAGTGAGGCATTTTACTTTATTTCCTTATTTGTGAAATTTAAGTGGATCATAAAATCTCATTTTTCATTGCCTAATATGATAAAATAATAAAAGAAGATATGTGACCAGTATTTTTAGCTGTAACTATAAAAATAAAGAATTCATGGAAAATTTTATTCTAACCTCAGCATATTCATAATGACTCAGAGAACAATTAAAGAAAACAAAAAAATGAAATTAGGGTAAGTTTATGAACCACCATTAAAAGGGGAGGAGGTTGCGAAGAAAACATACTTACCGAAAAACTGATATTTGAAAACTGTTTAACAAATGGATTTATCCATGCTTCTTCTTGTTTGTTTCCACCTTTCATCATTCCCTTTGTAAAATAAAAGAGCAGAAAGATGCCATGGCCTTCTCTATTTATTTGGGTATAGTGATGGATTAATTAAGCTTCAAGACAATTCCCAACTCTCATTTTTAGCCAATAATTTCTCCTCCAACCAACTCTTCTCACAGAGTTGTTAATAATTAAAAATCAACTTATTTGATTTTCAACTTCCTTTGCTCCAGTCCTCTGGTATAGCTGTAATGCACAGAGAAATCTCTAAGGGCAAGCAGTCAGAAGGAAAAGACAGAAGCAAAGGGCCTTGATGACCCACAGAAAGTCAACAGGTCCTCTGGATAATGGAGAACTGTTCATCAGACAGTTTCCAATGTACAAGTGGACTGTGTTCTAAAAAATTAATTATAATTTGGATTTGTAGAATTCTCACACCAAGGCAAAGTAGAAACAGTCACTAGGCTCTCAGGTTAGTCCAAAGAAACCAATTAAAACCATAATTTAATTATGCTATGTGCACTGTACTGAAGGAACACCATATGTTTCCATACGAAAGAGTATTTTAAAATTCCAATTTATGTTGCCAAGAACACAGTATCCCCAGCAGCAACTAAAGTTGGGCTTCTTCCTACTTGGTGTTGGCTTTCCGTGGCTGGTTGGGGTATAAGGTACGGAAACCACTTGGAAACATGAGCTGAGAGAACAAATGGCCCGTGATTAGCAGCCTGGTAAACAGGGAGGCTGGGAGCCACAGAGACCTGGGCCGCCCACAAACGGCCATAGAACCATCCTCAGTCTGCTGCCATAATTTCCCTGTCCCGTCGCTACTGCCTGTTCCTTCTGACTGCGGAACAGAACACAGCTTCGTAACTTCCCCTTGAAAGCAGGCCTCTGAAGCAAGCATCTATCCCTTTCCAAGGTTTCTGAAGTTGACTTTGATTCCTTTTCCTCTTTTACCCTCGCCCCACACTTAACTGGTTGCTAAAATCTGTCTCTTTAATCCCAAATGTCTCTCACATCAGTCCCTTCTACTAAGTATTTATTTCTGCTTCCCAATTCAGGCCGTCCTTTCTAACCTGAATGAATGCAGAAGTTTCCTAAATGAGACCACTAACTCTGGTCTTTCTCCCAGTTTTAAAAACCAAACTGATGCTGCCTTTTATTCAATTTGATTGGCTCCACACATTACGCTAAATAAAGTTCAAATCATCTGGCACGGTACTGAAAACACTTTAGTATCTGCCCTAATCTAACTGTGGAGTGGACTGTCACCCACAGTCTGTGTCTCGGGCTACCACTTTTCCTAACACACCCCACTCCCAGGCATCTTCGAAACTCAAGCTAACACTCCTTAGAGCACTCCTCACACCCCCATACGAAACCCTGAGCTCCCTGAAATATGCGCTTCTCCTAGCGTTTTTGAACCCCCAGCACTAAGCACAGTACCTGGCACACAGCAGAGGCTAAATAAATATTTGCAGTTGCTTTCTAAAAGATTTTTACTAGTAGAAACAAAGGAGAAAGAGTAAAAAGGCTACACACCCTTTCCCTTCTCCTTTTTTTGCCACTCAGACCCTGTAAGGAAAGACAAAGTCACAAAACAGCATGGTCCAGTGGGAAGAACACAGGGTTTGGAACTGGAAGACCTAAACTTAAATCCTTGCTCTGCCACTTACTAGTTATGCAACTTTGGGCAAGCCACCACCTTTTCCAGTTTCAAATTCCTTATCAGTATTCTATCTCAGAAGGTTATGAGGATCAAATGATTTATGTAATATATGGGGAAATGATCCATACACTGTATGGTGAGGCAACAGGCAACTGCAGCCCAATGAAGAAAAATCTTCAAAATGAAAATGGCAGGCCCTAGACTTAGAACCCTAGGTTTAAAAGGGAGGGATCCTGGCCATGAACTACTGGCATCTGACTTCCGAGGTCCCTTGAAAAGAATTCACTCTCAAACAGGTTGGAAAGGATGTATCAGAATCCCCTGAGGGGACTAAGCACACATTTTGAAAATGGGCCCCAAGAAAACCGGACCGTAGTCTTCTCCAACTTGGCTCTGCATCAGAAACACTTGGTGAGCTTGTTGAGAACAAGAAACTCGGTTCAATTTCCAAAATAACAATAGGCCTAGGGTATAGGAGATTATACGAGATTATACTTTTAACAAATGCCTTACAATTCTGATGCAGAGCCAGGTCTGGAATAAGGTTTGTCTACATATAAAAAAGCAAAACCAAACGCTCTACTCATTCCTAGGGATTTCCGTCCCAGGGCCTTACTGAGTAGAGAAGGGACGAAGATGGGGGACGAATAAGGAGCACGGAAACTCTGGGTAACGCGGAGGTTCGGGGCTCCAGGCAAGGAGGTGGAATGGGAGATGGACTGGCAGTGGGAGAGGAGGCGTCAACGTGTAGATCTGCCCTTCTCTTCATCCTCCCCACTGCAGGCACCATCCTGGGGTGAGGGGTTGTCCCAGGGAGCACTGGTGGAGGGGGAGGAGGCGAGAGAGGCCAAGCTGTAGCAGTGGGGAGAAAGGACCTTCCTGTGGTCCTAGGTCTCTCTAGGCGGCTGCCCACACAGGAAGCTCTATCTAAGCTGGGGACTGCCTGGACTATACTGACTGCCATAAATGGGCAGGCAAGCTCGTTATCTTCTGTGGGGAAACTACCTTTGGAATTTAAAGTTTCAAGGGCTTTGTCCTTGAAATGTTTACCTTCGAAGACATTTTCTTTGTATATGGTGGCCAATTTAAAGATGAATTAAGCTCTTGAGATGAGTTACTATTCCACATTCCAATCTCTACATCTTCTTCCTCTTCCCAGCCAGTGGGGCGATTTCCAGGCAAGGGCATATCATCACCACACCAGCCGTCTTGCATAGATTTTGGCCCTGATTGTGGATTTGTGACAAGAAGAAACATGCTATAGTCAAACAATTCTTTCCGGAGGATGAGCACTAATGAAGGGGGCAGAGCTGGGGGACAACCTAAAAAACTCTCCTTTATTTCCCTTCCCAGGTCTGCATAGCAAAAATATGTTATATACTGAGCTAAAAGCTAAACAAGAATTTATTTTTAGTAAAATTCTCAATAAAACACTTCTCATGCTTTTACAAATCAGAGGGTTCCTAAACATGGGACATTGGTGGCATTCATGTTTGTATTTGCTTAGGGACACGAGGATGAATGGAATTTTTAAAAATTCATCTTAATACATATTTTTAAAGAGAATGGCCCAAAAGTACAGCATGCAGGTCAGAAGCAGAAAGCATCTCATCTCTATACTTGGTCTTTGGAATCCCTACAAGAATAGTAACAATGTCTGTCTGAATATTAAGGGTCCTTCCTGAACTCTGCTCATTATCTGTATAGTATTTAGGGCCCTGTCTGATACCTGAGCTAGACTGTTTGGATATGTGTCCCCATGACCATTATACTCAGTCTCTTGTGCTGGATAGCATGAAGGTTGCTTGACAATTACAATATGTGGACACATTATCAACGTCATAAACGTCATCCAATTACTTAATTAGTCAATGAGACCACCACTGCTATCCAATGGAAACCAGGAACTATCAGTAACTTACCAGATTTGCTTAATGTTTGTGGACCAACAGAGCTGGAGCCCCACGTGGATGTGCTGGATGCCGCAGCAATGGGTTCGCCCCAGCTAGGCCCACTGTCTACAGGTTTACCCCAGGCTGAAGTACCATTATCCACAGTTGTGGCTGGAGTTGAAGTCTCCCCCCAGGGCTCACCCCAGCCTTTAGAAAGTGTGGGAAAAGAAGTCATCAGCAGGTTGAAGGAGTAATAAGGAATACTTGGGGAACAAAAGAAGACCTTCACATTTGTTAAATAATGATGCTGTGACGGGCAAAAAGGATGGCCTCTGCTTATGTAAAGACAAATAATTTTCCATTATTATAATCTAACTATAATTTTTTTTCACCTCTTCTTTCAGAATTGCCCTCAAAGTACACAGCAGATTCTTTTGAATAATCTTAATTATGGCAAGTCATCCTCCTTTGAGGATGAATTTAATTCCTAGAAAAGCCAAGTCATTCTGAGTTAAACCTAGTCAAGCAGGTGATCAAGCTGGCTAACAGAATGTGTATAAAACTTTTACTATAAGTACAACCTTTCAACATCACTGTTCTGGAAAATGTAATTTAATATAAGACTAATGATAGGTAGGCATCCTACTTGTATATACTGGACAACGCTTCTTAAAATTTATTAGGCTGTCCAAAGCCAAACATAATCAAGAGGCAAAGCCAAGCCATAAATACATTGTTTTAAAAGAACCACAACAGCCTTCCCCTTAGATGCATACACATTTCTTCTTAGAATTAAATCTAAATTAATGATACTCAGAAAAAAGAATTAGGCGCTGAAACGTTAGTTCATGAAAACACTTCTGTCTCTACATCCAACAGGATTATTATTAACAAACCCTCTATTAAAAAGACAGCACATCTCAATGACAACTAATGAAAAATGTCATCGCCACCTGCATACATGCTGTATTTGACGTGCCTACCTAAATAAATCCCTTCTACGGCCAATTACAGTACCTAGATTTTTAGAGGACTGTATTTTTAGGTACTTGTTTTATTTCTGGGGATAGTCAAATAATAAAACCAAAATGTAATGGCTCGAGTCAGAAAGAGTGAGATGAGGAAAGTGTACAGTATTCCCACTTGACATCCCTTTTCCAATTCTATAACCTTCTGGATAGAGAATGGAGTACGTGGGATTCACAGCCAATACTACCAAAGGCAGAGCCGTTTCCTNATTTCTGGGGATAGTCAAATAATAAAACCAAAATGTAATGGCTCGAGTCAGAAAGAGTGAGATGAGGAAAGTGTACAGTATTCCCACTTGACATCCCTTTTCCAATTCTATAACCTTCTGGATAGAGAATGGAGTACGTGGGATTCACAGCCAATACTACCAAAGGCAGAGCCGTTTCCTGACAGTAACACCTTCCCCATAATCTTCTTCCCTACAAACTTCTCCTGGATTAGAGTAAAAAAAAAAAAAACCCAAACAGTAAAATGAAACAAGGCTCCTGCGACTGTGAAGTACAATGAGAAACAATCAAGACTGCAGAAAATGAGAACTTACCGGAGCCACCGCTTGCCTCTTTGTTTGAGATGGTACCTGCAGACGGTAGCAACTGGTGTACCTGGGCTTGCTGGTCTGAGCGGCTGCTGCCATTTGGGACGTTTTTGTTCCACATGTTCACATTTTTGTAGTTGTATTTGCTGGGATCTCCCCAAGCTGAAGTCCCATCGTCAATCTCCATTTTGCGACGAATGGATTCTGGGGATGGCTCCTCCCAGCCCGTGGGTTCTTCCTCTTTCGCTGGGGCTGGCATAGGTCCTCCCAGCCAGCCTGTACCAGGAGGTTTGCCTGTCGCTGGCGGGATGCCCCAAGATCCGACAATGTCTTGTTGCTTGTTCCAGTCTGGAGAACTGACGGGCTTTGATGAATCTCCCCAACCTAGAGACTGATTAGACTTTGGAGGGTCTCCCCATCCCTGGGAAGGATTCGGTTTAGAAGATTCGTCCCAGCCTGAAGAATTATTTGGATTAATGTTATTTCCCCATGTAAAAGAACTGGTTTTACCGAGTTCATTCCAACCAGAAACAGACCTATCACTGTCACTACCTCCTGAGCTAGACTTCTTGTTAGCCTCTCCCCAATGGTTACTCCTTGACGTTTCTCCCCAGTTATCACTGGCAGAGACGGCCCACCCTTGGTTTGACTTTTGTCCATCACCCCATCCCTGTTTGTTCTTTTGCGAATCATTCCATGCGGACTTCTCTTCTTTGCAGTTCCCCCACTGATTGCTCTTGACCATTCCTGTAGCAGCAGAGTCGTCTTCCCATCCCCCCTGGCAGCTTGAGCCTTTGGAATCTCCCCACCTCAGGGCGGGTTTGGGATCTCCCCACCCCGATGCCGATGAGGTATCATTACTACTAGGGCTAGTCTTATCTGCACATGCCCCTGAGTGAAAAGTCTGTGCTGCAGAGCTCCCCCAGGCCTCGGTCCCAGTGTCAGCCTTTCTCTCCCCTCTAGGCGATGTCTCCGTATCCCAGGCAGTATTCTGCTTAATAGGAGTCTGTCCCCAGCCAGAGTTGGACAGGACACGGGGGTCTAAGTCAGTTCTGTTCACAATGCTTTGGAGTAACGTGTGCTGGTCCACTTTTCTTCTCTCTCTGCTCTGATTCTCCCCAGTCACCTTCTCCTCGAGGCGTCCAGTGCTTTCTGTACTACCTTCACTCTCCACGGTACCTCCCGTTTTGGCCCACACGCTGTTTTGCTCGTTTGTCTGAGATGCGGCAGAGCCCTGATCCTCCTCCTCAGTAGACTTCCATCCGTTTGTAAGCTTCTTACCGCTGCCATCTGCACTGTCACTGGAGTGCTGACTGCCAGGCAGTCTGCTCCATTCCCCGCTGGGTATATTAGCGCCAGTGTTTTGTGCAGGAGCTCCCCATCCTCTTCGGCTTCCTCCAGAAGTTGCACCATTTCCCCAGGATGCACTCTGGGAAGTCGCTGCTCCGGACTCCCACACGCCGCCTCCTTTATTTGTGTTAACTTGAAAGTTAGTGCCCACAGGCCCGTTTACGCCAGGCTGCATTAGAGTTGCATTCACAGTGTCACCGTTAGCTTGGCCATTAGGGCTTGAACATTTGTCTCCAGAGTAATTAGAACCATAGGCACCCCATGTAGTACCGTAAGAGCCTCCACTTTTTGACTCTCCATTGCTAAGGTGAGAAAGGGAAGTGCCATTTACAACCGAGGGAGCCTGTATCTGAGGATGATTCATTGTGCTCACACGCCAGGCCCCTGTGTTACTAGGCAGTTCACTATTCTGTACTGAACCGGAGTTTGGTAAACTAGAGGTCATAAAGTTAGTAGTGTTATTTGGTCCAGTCATTTCAGCGGCAATATTCTGAGGTTGACCACTGAATGAAACCTTCTGTGTACCACTTACTTCAGATTCACAAGTTTCCTGAAGGCTTCCCCAGGTACCGTGGGTGGAGGCCCCACCCACTTTAGAGTTAATACTCTGATTGTTAGGCATCTGGCCTAAGGGACTGCACTGAATATTGATGCCAGAATTACCACTCCCTACAGGCCCTTTTAGGGCAAGTCCGTTGTTCTCTAATACTGGCCAGGCACCATGGTTGCTAGCTGAATTCAAAGTGCTTGGATTTAACCCTCCATTTGATGAAGAACTTACAGTGCCCCAAGCATTCATTCTATTGTTGCTACTTTCTGATTTGCTTTCAGGAGCATCCACAGAGGCCTGACATGTGCTTATTATGGCTCCATGGGAGAAACCCCACGGCCCAGTGCTACTTCCGTGGCCCACATTATTGCTGCTGCTACCAACCACAAACTTGTTTTGGGATCCAAGTCCAGCGCTATTCCGAAGGCCATCATTTTCACCACCTGTGCTCCCTGAAGCCATGATAGTGATGGGTCGCTCTGATTCAGAACTGGAGGCAGAATCAGCATCCATACATTCTGAAACCAACTCCGGATCACTGCCAGGGGCTGAGGGCCATGCTTCTTTTTCAGGGGAGTCGTTCACAACAGCATTCTTACAGTTTGTACTAGAGTCACTTGTAGACGACACAGGTCCCCGCTCTGAATTTTCATAATGGGATCCTGAAGTATTGTGGTTTATATCTAGAATAAAGAAGAAACACAAAAAAATATCAAGTACTTGAAAAAAATGATGAATATATTATAAATGTGTATGGCTCCTCAACAAAATATAACACTTGGCAATATAATTACAAGGGCACTGGTTATATCCCAGCCACCAACTTTCCATATTCAATAATTAATTCCACATAGGCAGGGAATTTTGCTGCTTTGTTCATTTATGTTATTCCAAGAGCATAGAGTAGTACCTGGAATATAATAGCTCCTCAATATATATGTGAATGAATGAATGAACATATCAGCAAATAAAGAATTTGGAGTCAGGAAGGACAAGGTAGAAATGATTTATCAGGATGATGGAGCAACCTAGGCTTGGAGGCCCAACCTCAGGAAGAAAGGGGCTGGGATGCTAATGGGAAATGACAAGTGGACAGGCCAAACTTGGTGAAATGTACTAGAAATATATTAGGAATCCTTTTTTATCCACATGTTTTTATAATAGCTATTTCGCCCAACTGTTTGGGGTAGTCTAACAAGTTTATAAGAATTATAAAGCCTTTTCTATTATATTTGCATTTCATTAGTGTTCAAATTCAATCTGAAAAATACAGCACACAAGTAGAAATATTGCCTTCATAAAAATGTGTTAAGAGCCATGTTTATTAGAAGACAACAAAAAATGGTTGATATGCTAAAGATCAAAGTTATGATTAAAAATTCAACTGCTGACATCGAAGACATAAATGACTAGCCATATAATCCTATAAACTTAAGACTTACTGGTATGTATTATCATTGAGTTATTTTATTGCTTATAATATTTTCCCAAATGCATCACTCTCATTCAGTTTAAAAATCTGGTTAAGTTAGAAATCTTCAGAGATAAGATGTGGGCATTTAGACTGTCCTCAGGGGGTTGTTCACATTGTAGTTCTTTACTACAGTAGTTATCAGAAACATATTTAGTGTTTGTAAGTAATACATATGCCTAAGTCATGTCCCAGATATAATGAACCAAACACTAGGTGTTATAAACCCAGAAAGTAAAATATCACTCATTGTGAGGGTATAGTGAAGTGAAAGTCACTCAGTTGTGTCCAACTCTTTGCAACCCTATGGACTGTAACCTTGCCAGGTTCCTCTGTCCATGGACTTCTCCAGGCCAAAATACTGGAGTGGGTAGTCGTTCCCTTCTCCAGGGGATCTTCCCAACCCATGGGATGAATCCAGGCCTTTTGCATTGCAGGTGGATTCTTCACTGTCTGAGGAACCAGAAAAGCCCATGAGGGTATTGCTGATATGGAAAATCAGATTCAACATGCATCATTATTTCTCAAAGTATAATGGCTAAGCAGCAAAATGTGAAGAGCCAGAAAGAGTAGCAAAAAAAAAAAAGGGNACCCAGAAAGTAAAATATCACTCATTGTGAGGGTATAGTGAAGTGAAAGTCACTCAGTTGTGTCCAACTCTTTGCAACCCTATGGACTGTAACCTTGCCAGGTTCCTCTGTCCATGGACTTCTCCAGGCCAAAATACTGGAGTGGGTAGTCGTTCCCTTCTCCAGGGGATCTTCCCAACCCATGGGATGAATCCAGGCCTTTTGCATTGCAGGTGGATTCTTCACTGTCTGAGGAACCAGAAAAGCCCATGAGGGTATTGCTGATATGGAAAATCAGATTCAACATGCATCATTATTTCTCAAAGTATAATTGCTAAGCAGCAAAATGTGAAGAGCCAGAAAGAGTAGCAAAAAAAAAAAAGGGGGGGGGTACTAAACAGAGACCAAAAACGTACACATAACTCATTAAATATATATATTTTCCTAGAAGTTCTCTAAGTGCTTCTGACTTCCACTCTCTAATTAAAAATTACTTGGCAGTTTGAAGCTTCCAAGGAAAGCTTTTCATCTTTCAATGCCCATGAGGAGGATTTTTCTCAGGAAATAAAGAACACAAAAACATCAGTCTCACTAAGACAGTGCTGCACTGCTGGCAATATCATCCAGCGCGCTGGAGCACAAGCTTTTTGTGGAATGCTGTCACTGAATCCTTGCAACAGCCCTAGAGTGGGCATTACCTCCCTTTACAGATGAAGAAACGGAGGCTCCAGGGCTGTAGGAAATAAGGTGAGAAAATCAGAATTCATCCTAAAGTAAAAAAGCGGGCTGGCTCAGAACACAGCTGGGACTCTAGAGATACCCAGACTGAAGTCTGTGTAGCAGCTGTATGACCAAACTCGTAAGATGGGAATATACACAGTACATATAGACTTCTTTACCTGGTTGTTAGTTAACCTAGTTTCATACGTAAAGTACGCAGCTCACTGCTGGCTTCAAACAAGTGCTCTACGAAGGGCAATTTGGTGCAGTGAAACAGAGTAAAACTCTCGAAGCCAGCCTGCTTGGGTTTTAAAGTTGCTCTGGTATTTACCAGCTGTGTGACTACAAGTAAGACCCTCAAACCTTCCTGTGCCTTGGACGCTTCATCTATAAAGTGGGAATGGTAATAGTAGTTACCTCACAGAGTTCCAAGGATTAAATGATTGCTAACTAAAATTGCTTTGAAGTGTATCTGATTCAGATACAAATGAGGGCCATTATATTTTGACTAATTAATGTGTATCAATGATTATCATAATTTTCAGTCCTATCTACAAAGTTCTTCATTCTACCATACCTCTCTCATAAAGAGCAAAATTAGAAACCATACACCTATGTGCTTACTTTAAATCTCTACTTAGATATCTCAAAAAGGTTATTAACTCTTAGATTATACCTCCACAGGTGTCTCCTCTCAAAGGAAAAAACAAGCTTGCTTCTTTTCCAGTCTTCTTCATCTTGGCAAGTTTTCTAAAACCTAAGATTTACCCTTAATTCTTTCTTGTGAACAGCAAATCCAGAACATCAGCACTTTTCTCCAAATCTAAAACAATCAAGCCATGGTCTGTAACAAAAGTACTTCTGATCTATTATTTGCGCGAGTGTGTCTTGCCACTTCCCAAAAGGAGTAAGAAAACAAGACTGAGAAGGACAGACAAAACTACCCAAGTTGAAAACAAAGGAGTGGACCTGGGGTTTAACAGTGAAACGTAATCAGTATTCCCCTAACAACAGGGAAAAGACAGGAATCTGTTATCAATACAACTACTCAACTTTGTGCTAGAAGCACAAACTGATGAAATATGACCCCCAAATGAGGTCAAGATAGTAGAAAAGAAACAAAAAGGACTAACATGTAAAAAGCCAGTTTTCCTATGCACCAAGAATAACCAACAAAAAAATGGGATGGAAAAGGATACTAATTATAGGAACCACAAAGGATTAAGGAAGCTTTGAAATAAAGTTAACAAAAATATTTGATTAAATTTTATTGCAGGTCATAGCAGATAACCTGATTAAATATAAACTTGCTCAATAGGAAGATATAACAATGTTCCTTCTGAGTTTAATTATAAAAATTTACTAACAAGAGTCAGTAATTTGATTAAAGAGATATAAAAATTTTAAAATTCACATAAGACATATAAATAAAATCCATAGAAGTGGGTTAATCTGCATCACACACTAGAGTTAAACAGCACTGTCCTATCAGAGTATGTAAGAACAGAAAAATTACTCCAGAAATGGACCCAAGTCTATTATCTAAGGTTATATGCCAAATGTTAGCATTTTAAATCACCTAAAGAAAAGGAATATTCAATACTTTTAAAGATTTCTTAAATGAGATGATCTATCAAAAGTAAATCCAAATGATTCAAGTGTTAAAGATGAAATCATGAATTTGTGATGAGAATTTTGTACACATAAAAGCAAAGAAACCATTAAAAAAAAAAAAACCAAAACTTGGCTACTTACAAGAAAGGTAAGGTTTTTTTTCTTTTTTTTTTAATGTCTGAATACATCAAAGCAAAATGCCCCAGAAAACAGCAGAATAAACTTTGCAAACCAATTCTATTATCTTTAATGGTAGTGAAACTTTCTCACAATCCGGCCATGACCTAGTTTGGAGGAGGCTATGGTCCACACCTGCCTTTTGCTGTGTATGCCCATGTAATTTAGGAAAATAAGAGATGTCATCAGTAATTATTAGCTAAAACTCCATTTTTAATCTGGAACATACTTGATACTTTCCCAAAAACATAAATTAAGAGGCTATCTCAAAAAACTGCATTTACCAACGATAGGGCACAAAGACCACTTTTTGTTCAGCTTAGATAGAAAAATCTGAGTGTGTGTGTGGGGGGTGGCGGTGGGCGGGGCAAGGCAGAGGGAGTGGGGTCAAAAGTGCAGGACTCCTCAGTGATCACAACTAAAACATTTCACCGTTGGAGACTACTTCAGAATTGAAAGAAGTCAAATAATACACTTCCCTTAACACACAAGGAAGCCAGAATCCACCATTACAAATGATCTCGAAGATAAACATACAGCAACATTAGTAAGTAGAAGACAACAGTCACGCTTTCCCAGGAAATTGTGAGGAACAGGGAGATTGTAAACCCCTGTACTGGTGGGAGGAAAGTGGACAGTTCAGTTTCACAGTGTAACGCAAAATACAAAATTTAAACCGAGATTTGAAAGGCTGTATTTAACTGAGAAAAAAAAATTGAAATCTAAAATCCGCACCCCACTCCCAAACAAAACTATGATAGGAAGACTGAGGGCAGCTCTGGTACTATACCCCAAAAAGATTTTTAAAAAGGGAATATGCGGAACCTAGAAAAATGGTATAGATGCTTACTTGCAAAACAGAAATAGAGACATAGATGGAGAGAACAAACGTATGGACACAATGGGGGGGCGACGGGGTGGGGAGGTCTGGGATTGGCATATGTATATTACTATATATAAAATAGATAACTAATGAGAACTGACTGTTTAGTTCAGGGAACTCTGCTCAGTGCTCTGTGGTGACCTAAACGGGAAGGAAATCCAAGGAAGAGGGCATATGTATTCATGTGGCTGATTCTCTCTGCTGTACAACAGAGACGAACACAACACTGCAAACCAACTATATTCCAGTTTTTTAAAAAAGAGGGTGGGGTGGGAGGGGATTCCAGGCAGTCCAGTGGTTAGGACTCTGCTTTCTCACTACCAAGGGTCCGAGTTCAATCTCTGGTTGGGGAATTGAGATCCCGTAAGCCAGGAGGCATGGCCAAAGGAAAAAAAAGAATATAGCAGTGTATTACACAGCACCTATTCAGAAAGGAGATACATGGGGTAAAACAAAGACTGCTGAGAATTCAAGGGAACTGCATAATTCATTGATGAAGAATTTAGATCCAGGAAAATCCATACCTTTTTCTAAGTTAAATATGTATCATGTAACACACGAAATAGCCAAACATATGCTTTCTGCCTTAAAGACTTCCAATCTCAAACAGAAAGAAAGGCCTTAGAGCATTTCCAGGAAGTATGAAATGTTATCATTTGGAATATGAGAGAACTTCAGAGGCACGATTTCAAATAGCACTTGAGCGAGAAAGTGAAAAATGTTTTCCTTAGTTATTCTGATCTCTAGTCCAGTGGCTGGCAAAGGTTTTCTGCGAAGGTCCAATTAACAAATATTTTAGGTTCTGCCAGCTACCACAGCAGCTGGAAAGCAGCACAGATGACGTGTGACTGGATAGGTGTGCAGCCGTCCAGGAGAACAGGCTGAGAGCCTAGGTTAGAGATGGTCACAGACAGAAGCAGCACCACAGCCAGGTGCAAAGCGTGGACTCTGGTCTGAGAGACGGGGTCTGACACAGCTACAGAAGAGACGCTGAGTGTCTGAATTGAGTCAATGGCGGCAGCAGCGCAGAGGAGGGAGCAGAGCCAAGGGCTGTTCTGGACTTACAGCCAGCTGGGCATGGCAAACCAGAGGCCTGCGAGCCGTGAAGAAGAGGGAGCGTGAAGCATGAGCTTAAGACTTCTAGAGGGGTGAGTGGATGAACGGGGGTGCCAACCTTTCAAGCAATGGGGTCCAGAATGAAAAACCAGTACGCAGCAAGATAACTGAGGTCAGTTTCAGACATGGTGAGTTTGAAGGTCCAACAGCAGCTGAAGACATCCAGAAGACAGGAAACCTAAAGCTGGGGAGAGAGGTGAAACAACGCCATGGGAGGGGATAAAGTCTAAAAACTGGTCAAAGGAAAATCAAAGAATGAAAGGGCTTTAAAAAGGAGAACATGGTCAATGATTAAAAAAAAAAAAAAGTAGATATCTATTAAGATAAAAATGGGTAAGTCTGGTTTTTTGGAAGTTTTTTGGTAAGTCTGCTTTTTAAACCACAATTGAAAATAAAAAAGTCTGGATTTGGCATTCAGATCAGTGACCTTAGCAAGAACTATTTTAATCAAGTGAGCAGAAGCCAGATGACAGAGGACTGAAGCAATGAATTAGAGAGTCTAAGTATAGATTATTTTTTTAAGAACTCTAAAAGAAAGTAAAGAGAAATTCTACAATAATCCCAAGAGAATGGGAGTTTAAAGGAATTTATTTTAAAGATTATAAAGACTTAAATATGTTTATAGATCATGGGACACACTTAGAGCAAGAAGTCACAGGACAGCAAGGATGTACATTTACTGCACTAAAAAGACAGCTGAGCACAGGTAGATGGACAATATTCTAACCTTTAAACATTTCTGGTAACTTTAACAGTTTTTTCATTAGAACAGCCCCAATTTTTAGTAATTTACCATTATACTTCACATTTAAGTTTCTTAAAAAAAAAGGAAAGAAACACAGGAAAATCTATAGCATTAATACAAAAACACTCAGATACAGCTCACCTTAGGAAATATACTACTAACATATTAGAAAACTCCTGTGTACTTTCTCTTGATTATATCTCGTTTCTCCCACAGTAGATAGCTGAGTAATAACCACACAAAATGCTATATTTGAATTCATTCATATGCAAGGCATAATGCTGTTTTGCAAGCTTTATATTTTATATAAATGGTGTGTGTGTGTGCTAAGCTGCATCTCACTATAAACTAAAACACATTCTTGGTACCATCTGCAAAATTCTGAATACAAACTACATATCACAGGATACTGCTGAAAATATCCCTCTTTTGCTCAAGGGTGATTGTGGTGTCATAGTTGTATAGAAGACTATTCTTTAAAAAAAATTATCTGGAGAAGTAATAAAGGTGAAGTGCAGTGACCAGTAAGGCACACGTGTACATGTGTATGTACATATAATGTACTAACAACCGCTGGATTTGAGGGGAAGGTATATGGGTATCTGCTGATCCATTTAACT
The DNA here is from genome assembly GCA_006410615.1 of Neotragus moschatus. NCBI lineage: Eukaryota > Metazoa > Chordata > Mammalia > Artiodactyla > Bovidae > Neotragus > Neotragus moschatus. Next base: position 1,610,571 of record SJYA01002948.1, on the reverse strand, counting down.
TTTCTGAATGTGTCATGTCAGTTGATGATAAGATGTGACCTGGAACACTCTGGCTCACAAGAACAACAGTGCCACCAGCCCTGGTAAAGCACATTAGTCCCCCTAGACTCAAGGGTTATTTGGGGAGTAGTAGGGTCTTACACCTTAAGGCTTTAAGAAGTCAACTGCGAGACAGTGGCGGCTGCAACCATCACTACGTGTGTGCGGCACAGCCACAAACTGGCAACTCCACCTGCAGAGCTGTGCGGTTCAAAGAAACTTAAATGCATATATTTACCACAGTTCCCATGACTTCTGTTCATCCTTCACTCTACTTACCTGCTAGCCTATGAAGGATTTAGTTGTGTGACCTCTAATTTAGACTAGGCACTAGCCCTCCTCTTCACTGCAGTGAATAAACGAGAAATGCATTCTGTGAAGCCCAGGCAAGTGAAACAAGCACTCCTCATCTTTACTATGAAAACTTTTAAGTAAATTTCTGTGTGCTACTGTCTGTATCAATTTAAATGTCAAATCTACTCCATCACCTCTCTCTGGTCAGAAAACTAAAGAAGTCAAATAGAAAGAGACAAAGACAGTCAAGGATGTGTTCCCACATTTCCGAGCTACATGTAGTTTCACAGCACACAATTATCAGGTTTCTGGGCTATCGTTCATGCTATTTACACGCTCTTCATTGATCACTAGGCTATTTTCTAATCTGTAAAACGAACATTAAACATGTTAAAACAGCGTGTGGGTCATAAGCACCCCGTAAGGGTTAGTCACTATATTATTACTATCACTATTATTATTAGCCCTCCAGGAGCCAGGGCTGATCCAAGAAGTCCTCTCTAATAAACAGATACCCAAGGCTCCACTGTGTTTCTATTATCGTTTCTAGGAGCATCTACAAAAATATTTTAACATAAATATGAAACTAATGCTGGTAAAAGGGGATTCACAAATGTTTAAAAAAAGACAACAGCACAAGTCTGGTTCTCCTGAAGACTGCTTGGCTTGCATCTTCTTCTGCATTCTCAGTTTTGGGATTTAATTCTAAATTTTAGTCAGATTGCTGTACCCATCTTGTTTCCATCTTAGCCTCCACATTAACACTGTCCACCTATGTGAACTTGTTTTAGAAACAGGCGGGATATCTTTCCTCCTCAGCCCTTTGTTTTTTTGAAGACTTCTTCCTATGTCCACATCTTAGGCTTCTTTTCACCTGAACGTATACGCGTAACACTTTTGGGTTTCTTGACCCATATCGATCTTTGAGAAAATTCTTGTACTCCCATTGTTTCCATTTCAAAAACAGCTTTGCTCTTTCATGTCCCCAATTGAAAAAGCATAATCAACATGTATTTCCTAAAGTTACTATCCCACTTTCCTGTTTGTTAAATATGCCACCATTGCTTAGCTTGCAGTAGGTACTCAAGAATTTGCTGCATATATAACCTCTCCTAAGTCTTAACTGCAATGATGTTGATGACTCCACACAACTGCTTCCAAGCTGACTTCCTAGAGGAACTTCAAACCGAATTATTAACTGCTTGGCATTAGATGTAACATGTCTTAACCAGACTCTTCCTCTTGAAAAGCACAGGTCCTTCTAGAAAAGTCTCAGGGAAAATAGTTCATTCAGTGCCCAAATATCTGACCCTGAACGAGCTGCTTAAACATGTCACATAGCATAATCCTCAAGGCAACCTTATAGACTGGGCATTACACTCCACAGATTAGCAAAGACTGTCTGATAAGCCATTTGTCCAAGCTTACTCAGTGGTAAGTGTGTAGGGGTAAGTATTAACTCAGGCTGATGATTTAAGGCTTGCATCCTTTCCAATAACTTGCTTCTCTAATTACCTGTGCCCTCTGCCTCCTCACCTATCACAGCCAGTAAGCTGCCAAAGCACGGCATGGTTGCTACGTGCACAGCTTTGGAGTCAGACAGATCTCAGTGTGAGTGCAGGCTCTGCTATGTATTAGCTGTGAAATACTGGATGATAAAGTACAGAGCGGTTCCCGGTATGGAAGAGAGCAAAGAGGCAGAAAGTGAGTAACTCTACCTGGGACAGTTAGGAAAGGCTTCTCAGATGAGACTCGGACACATGGAGCAATTAAGTGACCTGCCAAGGTCACACGCTGGTATACCGTGGAGCCAGGACTTAAAAAACCAAGTCCATTTGGCTCCAGAGACTCGGGCTGGTTACTGGTCTGCTACTGCTTTCATGTGTGGGAATCTTGACTATCCTCAGTTCTCTACATGGCTTGGGATAAAAGCATCAAAATAGTTCAGTACGTGAATGGACAAACCAATCATCAGAATACAGGGAAATAAACTGGACTCTGAGAAAACTGTAATCACATGCTGAACTTATTTTCTGCCCCACAATCATTAATGAGCTGAGAAAAATCACTCTGGGATAATAACCGAATGCACGTGCTCTGGACAGAACTTTCATGGGTGGTGGTCTTTTTTCAGGGCACGTGGTAACCGATCTCAAGTCATTTTTGTCTTGGTGCCTCCGTTTCCTCTACTGAAAAGCAGAGATAAGAACAGCTGATACCTCACAGGGTTGCTGAGGATCAAATGCAGTTAACCTTAGCTCTATAAGCTGTTTACTAAAATGAGTTACGATCTGAAGGGAGAGTGATGGTTAACTTACAGGAAACATTTTAAGATTCCCCATCCACAAGTTCCTGAATAGAATGCTTACTTTACAACCCAGATACTGATGAATAAAATACATCACCAAATAGGCATGAATTTATAAACCTGCTACCCTGCTAACGATGATAGTTGGAGTCTCATAAGAAATGCCTTCTCTCACCTGACTGGTTTTTGCTGATCTGCACCTCTCCGTTATTTTGTGGCTGTTGATTTGTTAAAGCACTGCTTTCTGACTGGCTGCTTAACACTTTAACAGCAGATCCCAGGTTTGCTGCTATGACGGGAAAATGCTGACCCCTCTTTAGAAGCTGCTTATGCTCCTGGTGGCGAAATCGAGGTGGTACTTCCCGGGGATACCGAGGCAAGGCCTGTGGTGGCGGCTGCGGCTGCTGCGGTTGCTGCTGCTGCTGCTGCGGCTGCTGCTGCTGCTGCTGCTGATTGTTGGCTGTGGCTCGCTTGGCATTATTATTAGTGCTGGTTGCTGTGGAAGTGCCGTTATTAGAGTTGGCAGGCTGAGGCTGGCTTACACTGGGCTTTATCTGTTCTGGCACTAATCCCAACAAAAGAAAAGGGGTGGAAAAGATTAGCCAGTAAAGTGTACCTCCATTGCAAGCCATCTAAGCAAAAAGGCCCCAAGGAAAACAATCCTAAAGGAATAGACTCTGTGTCTGTGCAAGGGTATCCTCATTTACAGGCTCAGTTTTCTTGGGAAGGATCACTGCCAAGCATCAGGTCTTTACTTCAGCTAACTACCTATCCGATACAGGAATGGACAGCTATCAACATTCCCTGTCCTGGATGACAGCTCAGCTCACCACCTCTTTGCCTTGTTATCTCTGATTGGAGAACAAGCACTGATCATACAACTGTGTAACTCAGAGTAACTAAAAGAACAAAGCTGACAAAGTTTTGGTAATCCCTAAAGAATCCTCAAGTCCCAGGTGACTGTTCTGAATTTGCCTCATTCCTAATGCATTTGATCCCTAGTTTTTTTGAAAGACAACACAAGACTATGGGCAGAAAATAATCCTGCTAGATAAGGTTAACATTGTTTTTTGTTATTAAAATGTAAAATCTGAATCAAATAAGAAAAATTCAGAAGAGGGAGGAAATACAAAGCTCATGTGATGAGATCTGTGAGACTAACCTAAACATTGGCTTAAGCAAATCGGAGAAACACAATCTGTCTACGGTACAAACAGTTGGAAACTACAGTGAATTTCTGGACTCCGAAAAGAGATTAAATAAGTTAACTGGTGGAAATACTCTAAACCAAGGAAACCATACCCAGCATACTCTGGTTTACTGTGTTTTGCTTTATCACACTTCGAAGATACTGCATATTTGTATGAAAAGTGTGTGGCAACCCTGAATCAAGCAAGTCTATTGGCGGCATTTTTTTCCCAACAGCATCTGCTCACTTTGTCAGTCTGTTTCACCTTTTGGTCATTTTCACAGTATTTCCAACTTTTTCATTATATTTATTATGGTGAACTACGATCAGTGATCTTTGATGTTACTGCTGCAAAAAGATTAGGACCCGCAATGGCTCAGCTAATGATTCGCATTTTTAAAGCAATAAATTATTTTAAAATTAAGGTATGTACACTTTTTAAAGACATAATACTATTAAATATCTTAGACTACAGGACAGAGTAAGCATAGCTTTTATATGCACTGGGAAATCAAAAAATTCGTGACTTGCTTTATTGCAATATTTACTTTATCGCAGTGGCCTGGAACCAAATCTGCAGTAAAATGCCCATACATAGTGTCTACTTTTAAATGACTGGCACAATACCACGTTATTCTTTTGTAGCAATTTAATCAGCTTTGCAGATGCCACTGTCAAATAAACAGTGATTCATCTCCATGTGATGGGTGAAGACACTGAGAAAACTCTTCAAGAGTTAAGAGCACCAGGCCTGAAACGAAAACAGCCCTGCCACTCATGAGCTAGGTTATGTCTGCATCTTCTTCCTTGTCTATATGATACAGACATATTACACAGCATTAGTGTTGGTCTAATACCCAGCATAATGTAAACACTCAGTAAACAGCAGCCATTACTGCAGCCCCCAAAAGAAATATTCATCAAATACCTACAATGTATATGATTTTGTAATAAAGTACTGGTTACCCGGACTGTTTCCAAGTCACTCAACTTCCTCTTACAAGCCCTGAGATCTACAGCCACCTCTCATTCAATGGTCTATTCTTATTACTGTCTTCTTTCTCTGAACAGCTGGAGGATTTAGTTTGTATTACTGATACTAATATATGATCTTGACCTCTTATTTCTTAAAAATCTGACTTTGACTTTTCTAAAGTAATAGANCGGACTGTTTCCAAGTCACTCAACTTCCTCTTACAAGCCCTGAGATCTACAGCCACCTCTCATTCAATGGTCTATTCTTATTACTGTCTTCTTTCTCTGAACAGCTGGAGGATTTAGTTTGTATTACTGATACTAATATATGATCTTGACCTCTTATTTCTTAAAAATCTGACTTTGACTTTTCTAAAGTAATAGAAAAAAATGGTAGTTCAGAAAGAATTCCTTAGATTACAAATATTCCAACTATTGCTTCAAAGTCCTTCTATTCTCGACAACTGAAAAGCCTCTTATTAACAATTTGGGCCCAGTGTATTTTAGGTCAAATTACTTTATCTATGAAAAATTTGCCTCCGAGACAAGTTAATGCTCTTAGAATGTAACAATAATGTATATTCCTTTGTCGTGAGGAAAATAAGGAACTAGAATATTTTAAAATATATCTGAAACCAAAAGGATCAAATATATGTTAACTATGATATTATAAGGCAGATAAAAACTCTGAACTCCGTTTTTACATGCCTAGTATTGAGCTCAGTATGGTAAATGGCAATTGAATGTAAGTTTTATAAAACTTAAAGTTTTATAGTTACCCACTGCTAAAAAGTAAGTTTGTCCACCACTTTATTCCTAAAGGGAAAAGACTGTGACAACAACTTAATACCCAAACAAGATGTTATTTACGTCAGATAGCAACAGCAAAGTATTCTTTAATACATTCAAGAAAGTAGGAAGGTAACTTTATACAAGAACCCTAACGCTGCTGTAGAAGTGAGTACGAATTCAGAAGCAGTACAACATTGGTCACCCAGCAACTCCACACTTACCTCAAAAATTCAAAGAACTCCCGTATTTTTCATCAATAAAGTGTCACAGAGAAAAAGAGGCTGAAATATTGATAGATACTAGTCTCTACGGCCAGAAAACTTCAGTGATGCCAGCAAAAAACACCGAGACGTAACTGCTTATTATAAAACTAAATAATCTGAAGTAAAGTCTCAGGTGGAAACATGGGATGTTGCAGTAAAGAATAAAGGAGCTAACCGCGCATGCGGGTGTGCCAGGGTGTGGGTGGGGCTGCGGGTAACAGAAACAAATATGAGCAACTTTGGCTACTGTCTACGTGTAAAGTTTAGATTGATTATGTCGGTCAGTATCTAAACCACTAGAAGAGGGAAAAATGACAAAGTCATTCAATAGACACAGAGAATGCCATAAAGAGAATTATTTTTAAATGGTCTTAACATGAAATACAAAATGAAATGCCAGGCATAAGCCTCAAAATATCTGTAATCACAATAAAAATGTGAATGGTTAAATTAACTGGTTAATAAAGACCATAAAAAGGGTTAAGAAAAGGAAAAACAAACTTAAGGAATACACTTTGCAAAAATCACTCCTGAAACAAAACAATTTAGGAAAACTTGTGGGAAAAAGTACAGAGACAGATACACTAACAAGAGATGCTAACAAAATTTAGATGAAAGCACACTTTTAAAATTCAAAGAGAAAGCATTATAAAGATTTTGCATATTGATAAAGAAACCAACTAAAAAGAAACAACCAGCTAAGAACCTTTATATACCAAATCTTAATATCAAAACATATAAACCAAGTGGAGACAGAAAAGAAAAACTAAAAAAAAAAAAAAAACCAAAACCTTGAAATCAGGTAACACCTTTTCTGACAATTACTCATGAAACAGTCAGGAAGTGCATACACATACCATTCAGCACTAAAGAAAATATCAATGAATTACAAAAAGTAGAAATAATACAGATGATACTCTTGGACTACAATGTAATCACACTAGAAAAACTAGCAACTGAAACTGCCTTATTCAAATAAATCTTGAGTTGAAGAGGAAATAAATATGAGGACTCTAGAGCTATCAGAAAAAAAAAATCATGAAAACAATACACACAATAAATTTTAAGACATGACTAAACCAGGGGATGAAAATGTGAAGAAACCAACTGAAGTTAAAAATCCAACAAAAAGAAGAAGAGGTAAGACATCAGTAAAGATAAAAACAGAAACCAATGACTTTAAACGAGAATCGATAAGCAAATAAAGATTTAAACATACGACACAAATATTTTTAAAAGACCATAAACAATATATGCTATAATTTTATATTTTGATCTGAAATATTTTACACTGTTGATTCAATAAGTTTTTTGAAATGCAAAACAGTGAACCAATAAATCCAAGGCATGATTCTAAGAGAGAAGTAAACAACCAGTTAACCTAATTTTTTAAAAATGTAAAAAATGAGATGATTTCTAAAATTAAGATATTTCTTTAGGCTCAACTTATAAATAATTAGAAAAACTGGAGGAGGTAATTATTTATCACAAGATTCCAGAAGATGCAGAAAAGATAGACTAATTAGCACAAAAGAAATGAAGAAATTATTAAATCATCCATCAGGATCAGCTAGTTTGATCAAAACTACCATGCATAGTTCATTTTTTAAAAAGCTAGCACGCTGTTACAAAACATATCTCTAAATCAAATGCTATTCAAATTGTTGTAGGGCACAGCATGAGATCGAATACCAACATTAACATTATTACTAATACATCAGACAAAATTTTAGTAATCCCAAACAATGTGGGAAATAAAAGAAATATAAATAGCACTGGGGGAAAAAACACATAACTTCATATATAGAGAGTCTATAAAGACAAGAAACTATGTGTAATATATACCAATAAAACAGAAAACCCAGCTAATGGCTTGGCAAACCTTTTCTGTAGAGGGCCAGATAGTAAACATTTTAGGCTTTCCAGGCCATACAGTCTCTGTTACAACTACTCAACTCGCTGCTGTAGCACAAAAAAACAGCTACAGACAGCACGTAAATGAATGGATATGAGTGTGTGCCAACAAAACTTCACATAAAGAAGCAGGCAGTGGGCCAGACATGGCCTGCAGGATATAGCTTTCCAGTCTCTGCTCTACAAAATAGTTTCCCAAAAGGAGCCCACAGAGGAGTAGAAGATCCCATGGCATAGTGACGGTGGAGGACATGAAAAGATGCTGCAAGATTTACCTCTCTAAAAAGCACCTGGCCCAGATGACTTCACGGGGAGTGCGTGTGTGTAAATAAAGTCCTCAAGAAACAGGTATCTATCCTACATAAACTGTCACAGAACAAAGAAGTAAGTACAGGTTCAAAAGACTGGCTGGATTCAAACTCTGGCTCTGAAACTTGGTAGCTACATGACCATGGGCAAGGTATCTATTCCCTCTGTACCTTTTCTTCATCTGGAAAACAAAGTTAAATTAATACCTACAGGGTTTTGTGAGGCTTTAACACAATAATGGATGTAAAGAATTATTAATAAAAACTGTATCTGGCACATAGTTGGTATGCAAAAAACATTAGTGATTACTATTACCATCTGGGTAAAACAGGTAGATGAACCCTAAGTTTCTGGCCTGGAATTTGAGTAGAGAGTGGTACCATTTACAAAGATATGAAATAGAGGAAAAATTAAATCTGGGAAGTATGTGTGAAAGAACGAGTTTAATTAGTTTTTGTTGTTGTTGTTAGGTTTATTACTATAGGACAGCCATTCTTAAACTTTTTGGTTCAAGATCCCTTTACAATTTTAAAAATATGGAACACCAAAAATCTTTCATTTATGTAGGTTACACCTCTAGATATCTACCATGCTAGAAAATTAAAGAAATTCTAAAAATATTTATTAAATCATTAGGAAAATCCTTTATATATTAAAAGTTCTTTTTTTAAAAAAATAACTATTTCCCCCAAAAAAAAAAGAAAAAAAAAAGCAAGGATTGTTTTATATTTTTGCAAATCCCTTTAACATCTGGCTTAGCAGAAGGCAGGTGGATTCTCACAACCACTTCTGCATCCAATTGGTCCTGATTTGCACATTGTGTACCCTCTAGAAAACTTCACTATACACTCATGAGAGAATAAATGAACTAGACAAATAAAGTCTTTCTATTATAATGGAAACAGTTTTAATCTTGTGGGTCTCAAGAGAGCTTCAGGGAGCATCTCATGTGGCCTCAGGTAAACTATGAAAACCGTTGCTATAGGAATGCTAAGTGATTGGGAGCAAGATGGTTCTAGAATTCAGTAAAAATTTGAACTTTTTAAAAATATGGGTTTAGCATTCAACATACAGGTAGAAAAAGAAGCTATGAAGCTGTAAAATAAGAAATGGCAAGACTTAGAAAGAATAGGTTAGACTCATCAATTCAATCATGCAAAAACTCAACTAGTCTCCGTGACTTAAGTGTTGATCCCACCCTCCCTACCCTCTTTTCCCAAACCTCTGCCCTGTCATCCATATTTTTAAAGTGCTCTCAGAATTAATGCAAAGTCTTTAACACAGCCCCTGTTTACTACTTGTCCAGATTCATAACCCTGCTATATCCACATACATCTCCTCTTCTGCATCAAATGTCTATGGTTTTCCAGAAGGTATCATGCTCTTTTATGACATTCCTTTCTTCAAAATATTTCTGTCCACCACCCTTCCTAGGAAACAACCAATCACCCCCGACTTCCTCCTCTCCCAGACTCAACTAATATTAGAAGTATATTATGACAATGCCCCCCCCCCAACTCCCACAAAACTTTGGGGCACCTCTTACACTCCAATGTGCT
>SJYA01002948.1:1524725-1600774 GCA_006410615.1 Neotragus moschatus | reverse complement strand
TGTGCTCTTTATGTGCAGGCTTCTTATTTTTTCTTCCTTTCTCCACTGGTGTTCCCAGAACCAAACATAGCAAATGGTCAAGAACTACTGGTTGATCAACAACTTATGAACCGTGAGCATATATGAGATGACTGAATCCAAAAAAAAAACAATGCAGAATGATATGGAGGATGAAACACTGCAATACCAACGTTCAAGAGGTGGAATATCAGGGACCAATGAAGGATAAAGAATGATCAAGAGAAGGAGAAAGAGTAAGGACAGTGACGGTCACTGCGTAAGTACGCTGCTGAGTAACTCACTGGTCACAAACGCCTGCTCTAAAAGAAATCCAGAGCCAACATCCAGAAAACAGGACAAGTTTAGTCAATATGCTTGTTAATGTGGAAAAGACACTCTAATTAGCCCTAACATTACATCATCCATAATATCAGAAAATTATTCTGAAGAAATTTCATTCAGCTAGTATACAACATATTCACTGCAATTTTTCACTTTTACTTTTTGGGGGGCCATACCAAGACCCAACTTGCCTTTTGCAGTTTAAAGGAGATAAGCAAAATCTGAATTGGCCCAGAAATAAACAAGCGTTTTAATTTTTGAAAATGGAAAAATTACTCAAGAAAGAATTTAAATCCACATCTTCCTGCACTGTATTCCAAATCAAGACTCTGTGAAACAGTATTACAATTAAATTATTAACTTTTGCTTTTTTCTACTTTTATCCTAATTTTCTGGCATTTCTTAATGTAAAAACAGTATTTTATTCTGTAAACCTTACACTGTTGCTAAAAAAAAACTATTAATTGGAAAAAAAGAAAAACTCACAGCATTAGTCTTACATTCAAATAAAAAAACCAATAAAAAAACAATTTAATATCCAAACTTCTAAATATACCAAGCTCTAAATTTGTAAAAACAAGCTATGTTCTCTTATTCCTTAATGATTGAAATTATCTTATATGAATGTTTGCTTATTTAAAATAACATTTAAAAAATTTAACATTTTAATACATTTCAGAAAAAAATTAAAATGAACTTTTCTTCAGCTATCTACAAATTTAAAGAACAGTTTAAATACAAACCAGCCACCAATCACCTTGTATTACTACTGAACTCCCCAAAACATCAATTAATACATCTTAATACCTCAAGATCTTCCTTTATTATCCTTTTGAAGTTTACAAATCAGCTTTGCATAATAGTTTTCCTATTGGCTACACTGCAAATTTTCTAAAAGTACAAGCATAAATAATAACCACAGTATACAAACTGCCATTTTAAGACATGGTTTCACTTTAACAGAAAGAAGTATTAAATGGATGTCTGGAAAATAAAAAACCACATACAGATTTGCATTTGAATTACTTAAAGGACTAAAATAGCTAAAATTACTAAGCATCTATAAAATATAGAGTGCTTGGGCAAACTTACATTAACCTAGAATTACTATTTCCAATCTCAGTACGTATCATTATATGGGAAAAACAAAAGTCAACCTCTTTGAAGGCAAGATGGCATGTACCAATGAAAGCTGGTCAGTTAGAAAACAAAACTGTTCAAATATTTTTAAAAAGTTTGTGTCATCTAGAGATTAACAGTCCTTAAAACCTTTATTACAGGGAATTATTTTATGCTCTTAAGAGTCACAAAATAAAATAACTTTGGGAAGAAAAGTTAACATGTAACAAACTAGTATATTTAAACTGTTTATCAGGCAATGCCATGTATAATATTTATCTTTCTCCCTTATTATTAATGTTTCTAATATGTAATTATAATCTCTTTAAGCCTAAATTCTCATATTGATTATTCTAGTTGTTGTACTAAAATAATAAGGTAGCTTCCAATAACATTCACTTTAAAGAATCTGCCTCACATCCAAAGGAAGTGAAAACAAGTATGGGCAATAAAATAAAAATTCAATTATTTCAGCTTTCCTGATGAATAACAGCAACATTATCCATTTGCAGTCAAGAGTTTCACAAAGCACAAACCTGATAAAAACTTCATAGCAGATTAGAAAATTCTGTATATCAAGAAATTCCAAAGATAGGTGTTTCCAACTTTTGTTGCTTCCCCACTCTGCAGCTTTCAGAAGAAAATGGAGGAAAAGCATAATGTCATTTTACTGCTATAGAAATAATGCTTGCCAACTATTCCTATATATGAGGCCAAGTAACTTGAATTCCATCTTCTTATATTTTAAGTGTGAGGTGGGAAGGGAAAGAAGAAGCTAGCTGAAAATGTGAAGAGCAATTCTATTCAATTATAATGAGCTTATAAATCAAATTTATTAAAAACATAGCCAAACACTGTACTACTATAAATATCATTTCTGCTATCATTAATAAGCATACTAGATGATTTAACAATATTGATTATACTTCTGCTCTATAATACATATTCTTTGTCTTTTACTAACCTGTCAGTTTTAGAATGCTGCACAGAGGGGGAACTCTGGGTTTCAGTTGATACACAAAGATGCAGTGCTAAAATCTTCATTGTGGATAAATGGCTGCAGTTTTACGTGCCACTAGCCAATCTGCAAAATAGCTAAATGCTTGTCAATCCATTAACTTCTGCTAATCCTTAACAAGTTGAACTGAATAGCCATTTGAGAACTTGAAAAATAAGACTTAAAAACTAATGTTAAACATAATAAACTGCATTTATATTTTATACAGGTACAAACAAATCTTAATTTTCTTTTTTTGCCATGTGGGATCTTAGTTCCCAACCAGGGGTCGAACCCTTGTTCCCTACACTGGGAGTGTGGAGCCTTAACCACTGGACCACAAGAGAGGTCCCAAATCTTAGCATTGTTTTAAAGGTTCCTCAGAAAAAATACCAAACAGCAAGATATAAACAATCACTTCAAAATTAGACCCCAAATTTAAAACAAACATGAAATTGAACTCACTTAGGTGCTGTTTTCTTTTTTTTGGCCATGCCAAGGGGTGTGTGGTATCTTAGCTCCTCAAACAGGGCTCAAATCCATGCCCCCTGAAGTGCAAACACAGTCTTAACCATTGGATCACCAGGGAATTCCTGAATTCCCTTGGCTTTAATTCATTTCCAAATCCCAGAGAAATCAGAAATTTTCCTGGTCTTAGCTCTGCTGCTTCAAAGAACTCTTATCTTCCTACCCCAAATCTCCCATCTTAAATTATCAACACAAAGAGAAACAGAACTGATTTGTCCTTCTGCAATTCTCTAGGTTTTGATGACTGAATAAATTATTCTGCCAAGCTTCATTAAAGAATTTCTGGACGAAATCACCCTATTAACAAACTCCGTTCTTCAGCAAAACACCAAAGGAAGGTACAGCTGTTCTAAAAGTACAGATCTTTAAGAGCTAGAGAACACCCACACAAAGTTCACAATATGGCAGTCTCAAGATCTTTGGTTAATCTCTCCATCAAATCTTGCCCAAATGCGTGAGATGCAGAGAAGTGGGAAGATGAAAGATTTATTTTTCAGGCAGAGGCTCATGCTTAAGAAAGAAGAAAAATTGCCTACAGTATGTTTTTACAAAGGGAACTCTACTCGATGTTCAGTAACAACCTAAATGAGCAAAGAATCTGAAAGAGAATGGATATAAATAAACGTGCAACTGATTCACTTTGCTGCACACCTAAAACTAATACAGCATTGTAAGCCAACTATACTCCAATACAAAATAAAAATTTAAAAAAGATTTACTGCCCTCGAGTCTCTTCTTCATAACTAACAATTCTAGAAGTGATCCCTAAATTTAATTAAAAGTGCTATGGGGAATGGGGGCATGTGTTTAAAAACAAAAAACATACAAACCAAACCAAAACCAGGTTCTTCAAGTCTCACAGATTCACTAAATCAGAACCTACATTTTAAAAAATGTATCATGTGGTTCTCATGTCTGAGTAAATTTGGAAAACCGTTCTACTAGATACTGTAGCAACATTTACAGAACTTTTGACTTCCGTTTGTGCCTCCAAAGGGGAAAAAAAAGGGTAATACCTAAAAACTCAATTAGAAGTTAGTAACAGGAACAACAGAAGTCCCAAACATACTGGGGAAAAAAAAAAAGTTCACAAAATTTGTTTAACAGTGGAACTGTCATAATCACTGAAGATACAAACTATTTAAGAAATATGGGATGAATAAATAATTTTTTTACTTAGAAAAAATACTCCCACATATATAAAAATGAAGTTCAGAAAAATTAAGCAGTTAATAACTATACAATGCTGTTGGGTTTAAACACACATAAGCCCTCGGCGGTCTGATGTTTAGGTATTTCTCCCTGGAATCTCATCCTCAGAACAACCTAAAACATATGATACAGTCCATAATTTTAGAATTTTTTTCATCAAATACATCGAATGGAATGTTAATGAGCTTATTATACAGAGAGCTCACGTAAATAGAAAACAAAAACTCTTAGCTCAAAAAGTAAATGGGTAGAGAAGAATGGATAATTTTTTAGAGCAAAAAAGTACAAATAATAACATATAACACTCCATTTTACCAATAAACAAATTGATTTATATTTAAATCAAAGCAATAAAATACCAATTTTAGCCCGAGAAACATAAAGATCATATTATCCCACCCTCATATTCCTTGCACTATTGCAGAAACACCACTGTGATTCACCCATGTTGGGCTGGGTTCTACTTTAATGAGAGGAAAAAGCAAGTCATCATCTGGGTGAGGAGGAACTCTGAAACAACTGGGGAAACTACTAGCATGATGTTTCAAGGGACTCAAAGGTTGCTAAGATACTGCAAAACCAGAGCTATGAAGTTAAAACTTACCCAGTATCAGCTGGATACCACGCAACTTAATACCCCTTCATCCTCACATGATTTTACACATTTGAATTATTACCTCAATTTTACCAGTAAGGCAACTAAGGCTCAGAAGGCTGCCCATGATTAAACATCTAGTAAATGGTGGAGCTAAAATTTAAAACCAAATCTGACCTCCAAACCAATGTTCCTTGCAGTATACATTTTCATCTTAAAAGCTGCAGATCAAAAATTTCTAGCCAGTGTTTATATTAATAATAAGTTATCTATTACATACTCAGCATTAACTACCCTCCAGGTCCTGTGATTTATGTTCTATGTATCATTTCATTCCCACATTAGGTAGCCTAGATAATCTCCTTTTAACAGAGTCAAACCCAAGTTTAGAGGTTACAGTACTTGGCTCAAGGTCACAGAGATAAGGACTACAAAGGCAGGATTCAAATCAAAGTTTATCTGACTTAGAAGAATGGACTTTTAACCACTATGCTTGGTCTATGCAAAAATCCCAGGATTGCCTTACTAGACTACCTTATTTGCTTCCTGCAAAATGCTGCCTTCAAGGATCGTTTTATCAGGTGCACTCTCAGTAAGGCCACTGGCACTGAAAGCAAGCTCTTAGTGTGCATTCAGAAGCTCAGCTACTGTTCTTATTAAAGGTGCTCTGTCGCCAAGTCGGGTCCAGCTCTTGGCAGCCCCACGGACTGTAGCCAGCAAGGCTCCTCTGATGGGATTTCCCAGGTAAGAATACTGGAGTGGGTTGCCATGTCCTCCTCCAGGGAATTTTCCCTACCCAGGGATCGGACTTGTCTCCTGCACTGGCAAGTGGATTCTTTACCACTGAACTACCATGCTGCTGCTGCTGCTAAGTATCTTCGGTCGTTTCCGACTCTGTGCGACCCCACAGACGGCAGCCCACCAGGCTCCCCCGTCCCTAGGATTTTCCAGGCAAGAACACTGGAAGGGGTTGCCATTTCCTTCTCCAATGGAGGAAAGTGAAAAGTGAAAGTGAAGTCGCTCAGTTGTGTCTGACCCTCAGTGACCCCACGGACTGCAGCCCACCAGGCCCCTCCGTCTATGGGATTTTCCAGGCAAGAGTACTGGAGTGGGTTGCCACTGCCTTCTCCAATTACAGTGAAATTATCATATATAATGTGTTTCTTCCTAGTCTGGAGTTTTCCCTTATAAAGTTAGTATAAACTGATTAAGCTACTCTTGCTAATCCATCCCAATTTCTAATCCAAAATTTAAACAAGATTCCTAATTCGTTTTCTTTGCAACTGAAGACCTAATTGTTGCCCAGGCATAGTATCTCAGGGCTCAGGATACAAACCCAGGATGCTCCCACCAGCCATCAACAACTACAGGCTCAACAGTCTCTGAATCTCATTTCTAACAATAGTTTACTTTGTTAACTACATTNGTATCACCTTCGGGCTCTCCTGCTCTCACCACCTGCCAACACTATCAGTTATATCTCACACGTCTGTCACCCATCCCCCACCTCTACTGTCAAGATCCCAGTGCAAATCCCCCTTACTATCCCTATACCTTCTCTTCCCTCTTTGGTGACACTAGACACAACTGACAAAGAAATATTCCCAAAGCATAGCGTATGACCACGACCTTTACATGTAAAAATCAGCACCAAGTCTTCCCGTTCCCCCCACCTCCAGGCCTATGTTCTGCTGTCTCCCTTTAGCATTCCTACACTCACTCTCTGAATATTCCCTCTTCTTGCTCACCTGCCTCTTCTGCCCAGTGTCTTCTGTTGGCACCATCTTTCAAATCCCTGCCCATATTTCAACCAAACTTTCCATGTAAGTGACTGACAGATTTACAAAAAGAATGAGAAAACAAATGATGGTGTCATCCTCTTCTTAAGCTCTTCCTCCAGGAGCTCCTTGAGTACGTTTAGCATGTAAGGCCCTCTTTGGCCCCTACCAACCTCCTTCAGAAAAATCCTTTAACCTTGCCCACTTATCACTGGGTACTTAATGCTCTTGGAATACCACTAGTACCCATTAACATCACATCATTTCTTGTCTCTGTGTCTTCAATCACGCTGATCCCTCTGCCATTTCATTATTTTCCTTGCCTGGCTAGCTCATCTTTTAAGACTCACAACCTCAAAAAAGGTCTTCCTTAACTGTTCCTGTTCCCTCTCAAACAACTGCATCTAAAAATGTGACCTTAACCAACACCTTACCTCCAACAGAAACAGGCAGTTCTGACTGTAGATCAGTCAAATGCAGAGATTATACTTTTGGTATAGCTTAAGTAAAAATTCACAATCTCTAGGCCAGTAAGTTCAGCATCAGACAGCTGTAGACCTTTCACTAACTTCTGGGAGGGTGAAGAAATTCTGATTCAGGATCTGAGAGGAATCAGGTTCCTGTTTCCTCACCACCCTTGTCTTTTGCTTGGCATGTACTGGGGGCTGTTCAGTCTGACCATAAGGCTAGTAATCTAATATTCTCAGTGATAACATAGAATGGATGTCACTGTCTGCCTACAGGAAGGAGTCAGAGACAATGGTATACACAGAACAGGGCATAAAGTCCTTGTGGTAGCTCCAGAAAAGACAGCTTTCAGATGGAAGACTAAAGGAAAGGTACATATGTTCAAACACTCAAATCAAGGGAGTATGTTAGGAAGTGGTGATTAAGGAGATAGCTGTAAGGTAGGTCTTGAGACAGGGAATTTTTAAAGTGGTAATATATACTACAATAAACCATAAATCCCCAAAGGTGACTCCAAGGTGATGTCACTGCAGAAGTCTGCCCCCACCCCTCTGTTCCTTTCACGCTCTTCTCTCTCCCATCCTGGAGAGGAATAAAAATGCATATCAACAACCTTGCTTTAATGAAAAAAAAAAATAATAAAAAATAGCTTTAAACAACGTACCTTTGATTTTTTGTTCAGTGGCCTAAAATAAAAACAAACAAACAAAAAACAATGTAAATATGAAACTGAAAGAAATGGATTGTTATGATAAAATGTTCATACATTACTATTACATAAGACATATACACTTTTATTAAATAAGGAATCCATCCTTTAGATGAACGGCATAGGAAAAGACATGCAAAGAAAGCCTGCTTTTCCCATAGATGTGCCCCATTGTCCCTGACACAATGTTTATTAATTTTAAAAAATTCTTGAAATGTTTTAGGCACAAAGTGGAGAAGACACCATAGTATGACAGTATATAATAAGAAATGGAACTGCACTTCTCTCATCATTTAGTTTTAAAATTACTTTTATATAACTGTCACCTTTACCTTTAATGGATCTACTGAATTCTGCATATGTTTAAAAGGCTTCAAATTTTCTTATTTCAAATGATAAAAGATTTGTTTTCTGGGAGAAAAGCTGCATATAACTTCTTTGGCCAAACTAGTAACAAATGTAGGCTGCTGCAGTTTAACATAGCTAACTTTTAGGTATTTTGGGGTGGGAAAATTTTGAAACATATTTGTCTCTTCTGACACATCTGACAAATAATTCAAATGACTGTGTTCTGAAGCTAAACTGCTATGGGCCTTGCTTCCTATGCCTGTCCTTACTTGCACTGTGTCTGATACAACAGGGAGAGGGGCTTGAGCACAGCAGGACTGCCTGAAGGTGCCTGGCTCAAACTTCAAGGGCCTTGATAAGAACAGATTACAAAGGCCACAAGCGAAAATCAACTTTTTGACTATGTCCAACTGCGTGGGAATCCTAAAAAAGAAAAAGATACAAGGATAGGTAGATAGGCAGGGAGGAGAGGGAAGACTGAATAATTAGTTACTGAATAATCAGGAATTGTTTCTAAATGAAGATAATAAGCCTTTATATTAAACTGTCATAGGACAGGATAAATCATTTTGCTTAATCATAGTAAACTGTTGCCAAAAACACCATTTAAAAAATTATATCATTATGGAACTACATGGTGAAACACTGTATGGCAATTACTATAATATGAAGCCAGAGCAAACATGAACCTTTGCCAGAAAGGCAGACAGTAAATGCAAGCACTTAAATGCTTTACCAAGTTCAGAGCAGTAGTAACAAGTAAAATAATGGAGGCCCATCTTTACTTTGTATGGATTTAAAATTTAAAAGAAAAAAAAAAATTTGATGGAAGGACAATGGCAAAAGACCAGTCAACTAGCTTGAACACTTCATTTATTTCTGGGAGAAATTGTTTTTAAAATTTGGCAGTAGAAAACTAGAACTCAATACCTGAATCCTTTCAAGTATTATAAATATCATGCCAAACAATAACATAATTTTCTGAAACAAGAAAATCTACACAGAAATTATTCTGCATTGAAAATAGACGTCGTGTGCTGTTTTGTGGGGATTTCTGTCTTTTTGTTTAACACTTCTGGTTTCTTCCACGGTTTATTTCCAAAGGAAACTAGGCTACAGTCCACAGAAACCATGACCATATTACTAAATCTCAAGACATACAGGACTGCTGTTCCACGCCTTACAGTGTAAAGGCTATCTACTATGCCAGCTCCTTTGAGGAAAAAATCCTCCACGTTGCTTGCAAACAGTGGTTAGCCTCATTCAAGCATTATGTCATCTACAGATAACGGCACCAAGGAGACACTCAAAGGAGCCTGCCCATCGGAACACCAGCTAATACAGCTAAAGAGTGTTAGTTACCAGAACCCAAGAGCTCCTGATGAGGAGCACATGGAATGATCCAAACAGGGTTCTGTGCTGAGTTGGTCCAGAGACCCTGTATATTACACAAACTATTAAAAAGAGAATTTTCCAAATTGGGGGTCAGTGATTTTAACAGTATTTGTCTGCAGTGCTCAAAATGAGGCGATTATCCCCGGGTGGTTACTGACCACTGAGATAAGAGTTAGTGTGAGCATTTTTTAAAAAGGTAAATTATCCTGTTGAAAATATTTTATACTGACTACAAGTTAAAATAGCAATATTCTGGATACACTGGGTCACATAATATATATTAAAATTAACGTCAACAATTTGTTTTTATTTTGAAATGACCTTGTCATTTAAACTGTCTAGGTCTCAGTTTCCTAATCCCTCAAATGGATGAGGAAGGAAAAAAAACAAAAACTGTACTGCTTACCTTCCCAGGGCTCTCATGAGGCTCAAGTAAACTATAAGCCTTTTCTGGATAAATACTACTATTCAAACGTGAGGTATCATTGTGGATCTTGTACAACAGAACTAAACAATTCGGCAAACTGAGAAGCAAAAGTATTTCTATCTTGAACACTGTTTTCTTAAAAAAACAAACAAAAAACCCCCAGCTGCGTCCCACAAGCAATCAGCACCACTGTCTCCGCTGATCAGGGGAGACTAGCGGCAGACACGCCAGGGCCCTGCCGGCTGTTTCGCTTCTGTCCGGCTCGGCCCCACCTGCCCCAGCTCCTCGACCCTTAGGGGCGCCGGTGGTTAAGAACTCAGGGTCTGAAGCCCAGCTGCCTCGTTTCCACTCCTGGCTTCACCATGAACAGAGTAACCCTGGTCAAAATCAGTTACCTTCTCTAAAGCTTGGTTTCCTCATCTGTAAGACAGCAACAAAAACACCTACCTCAGACTTGTTGTCAGGCTAAAAGGACTGAACTCGTAAAGAGCTCAGGGGGAAAAAGAGCGAGCGAGCAGGAGGGGCAGTGCCGAGGGCGCGGAAAGCATTCGATAAACAGGGCCGAGCGTGGCTGCCTCCGCCCTGCCCGCCCATGCTCTGGCTCCGGGCTCTCACACTTGGAAGGGGCCTGACTCAAACTCGCTCCCAGCCCCCAGGCCCCCAGGTCTTGCACATCACCTAAAATAGATTCCCAGTCTCAGAACAAAATGACCTTTGGGAGACATGACTAGTATATACTAAATTTTCCAAAGAGGAGGAATGAAATTGGAAGTTTTCTACACTTTACGTCTCATTTAAACTCAAAATGAGTACATTAAATTCACAAAGCCTTTTACAAAAATCCCTTCAAGCTTTTAACACAGTAACAAAAATACTCATGAATACTGACTTTTACACATTCTCAAACCAAAACATCCCGATTTGTGTTGGTGCCTCTCTCCTCCAACCCTCAACCATTATATGCTTTCTAGGAACTATAATTACATGTTTAAAGTAAAGTTGATACTAAATTATCCCTCTATAATTAATCTGTTTCTCATCCTCCTTTTTCCTTCTCACTACATTTCCCTCAAGATTCCTGCTAGAAACTTCTTCTAAAACCAGATACAACAGAAATTCATGCTAGCAACCTACTGCTACTATTGTTGCCCTTAAGTACAGAAACTACATTCTTGTGCTGTAGCAAATTATTTTCTGAGCCTAGAATCAGAAGATAAGCAAAAAGCCATAATTCTCTGATGTGAAATAGAAGGCGTAAAAAAAAAATCATCTGGTCATTGATTTCTGTTATTAACTAGAGATGTACTGGGACTGAAATATAATAAAAACCATGCAATTTTGTGTAAACAAATTTTATAGAGGAATTTAAAATATTTAAATTGATACTTAACTAACAGACAAAATTAGAAAAACTATCATAGCATAAAGAGTATAGTCAGCTTTGTCTGATTGTTTATGTAAGGAATTACGTTATCTAGTTTTTCATTTAACATAGAAACTAACTTAAAGTCTGAATTTGAATTTCTTTTAAATTTAAATTGCCACAGTGGCAATTAGGAACTGTTAAATCTGTTTTCTGTACTCATGGCATAAAGATTTATTAAATACCTTATAAAAACTATCATATTATTTCCAGCTTTGAAGTTTACTTTTGGTTGGTAAAAAATAAAAGTACAAGATAATGTTCTGTACCAAAAGGATAAAGCCATGGCACTGAGTTTTGGAAAACCTCCAGCTGGGGGAAATAGAAGATTTCAATTCTATTCCTGTTCCATCATTCTGATGGTGACACTTAACTCATTTTAATGCTTGTGGTTCCTTACACATAAACTTACTGAATTAAAACAGATAGTATCTGAAATCTTTTTCAGAAACAAAAATACATAGTCTTTTCAAAAGTGTACACAGATTATGTAAAACAGACAGATTGTCTTTACCATAGTGAATTCATGTTTTCAACATTTATATAAATGGGCTCATCTCCCTGACTTACGGAGATGTCTGTCATCTACCTGGATACACCTGCTGGCTCCTACTACAGCCAAAGACAAGCTTAAGGAAACGCAGAATTCCTGTGACTCACGATCTTTCATATGGGCTGTAAGTGTGCCAATTTGGGAGATTTTCCCTTTTGTTTTGTTTTTAAAGAGCTATTTGGTAACAGCCTACAGAAACACCAGCTGTCCTCATTTCACCAATGGGTTGTATTCAAATTCAGTTGTAAGCCAGTTATGTGGAATTCAGAGAACAGTCTTATTTACAGTGCCAGTTTAAGTCTACTGTAAAGCTTAACATTTATTAGCAGTATTAAATATTCTTTATATTATGTTTAATCCCTAGATACTACTGTGTATACAGAATACACAGCAGTACCCTATCAAAGCTGAAGATCTGATGAACGGGAAAAAAAACCCTCCTCCCATCTCTAAACCTCTGATGGTGGTTTCAGTGAGACACAGCTGGGGTGAGAGGTGAACCACACTGGGAGGGAGAGATGCAGCAGTGAAGAGGATGAAGAACTGTCGCCTCAGATTCTGTGAGAGGCCAAATGTCACAAAAATCATCCTTCGTGCGTTAAAGACACTGACTTTGTGATCCAGGTTTGGTGATGAAGAATGTAAAGGTAAACTCGACAACTAGAGTCATTATTTAAATATGCGACAACTTTAAAATCATACTCACATTACATACTTTAAAAATACAGTATTTAAGATCTTAAAAGTTCTCATTACAAGAAAAAAAGTACGATTAGCTAGACTTCTTATGGTGATCACTGCACAATACACGAATACGGAATCGTCACGCTGCCTGCGTGAAACTACCGAAATAGCTGCCAAGCGGCACTAGTGGCAAAGAGCCCACCTGCCAGTGCAGGCGACAGAAGAGACTCGGGCTCGACCCCCGGGCCAGAAAGGTCCCCAGAGGAGGACAGGGCAACCCACTCCAGCATTCATGCCTGGAGAATTCCACGGACAGGAGAATTTGGTGGGCCACAGTCCATGGGGTCACAAGAGTCAAACATGACTGAAGTGACTTAGCACACACTAAAATGCTGTATGTCAACTACTCCTTAATTAAAAAAAAAAAAAACATACACACAGAATATTTAAAGAAATCATTTGAGTAACTCCTCCCTTTCTTAGAATTTCCTCAGTAATCACACTAAATTCCAAATTAACCTGTTTCACTATACATTAAATAAGGCCTCTTCTCTTGTCATTTCACATACACCGTAAGTTTACCAGCTAAATACTGAACTCTAGAAGCAAGGATCAATATGGCCTAATGCCATCACTCAGATGCTTGACAAACTAATGATTCNTTTCCTCAGTAATCACACTAAATTCCAAATTAACCTGTTTCACTATACATTAAATAAGGCCTCTTCTCTTGTCATTTCACATACACCGTAAGTTTACCAGCTAAATACTGAACTCTAGAAGCAAGGATCAATATGGCCTAATGCCATCACTCAGATGCTTGACAAACTAATGATTCTACACAAAGTGCACCCTAGCATCTTTCTCAGTAAATCTCAAGTTTCTTCAGACTCTCTTTTCGTTAAGTAGTTGGCCTTCAAACAAGAGTATGATAAGTCTTCCTCCCAACTTTAGACTCAGAGATACAACTTTTTTCATAACAAATCCTGAGCAAAGACTGATCAATTGCAAAAGCTGTCCTATACCAACAGACCTCTGACAGAGGCCTATGGCATCACTGTATACTAGAAACTATCCCAAACCTTACCTACCAACTACCAACGCATCTTTCCCCCTCACTCCTGAGTAACCAAAGGCCAATAACAAGGGTCGCCTATTAAATCAACTCATCTCATCACTCACTCATCGTCAGTGCTCTGTCCTTCTCCAGGTTACTGGCTTCACCGAAACCCAAATTCTGTAGTCCACAACTGAATCATATGTCTTTTCCCCTTTCTGTGTATCCCCCAACCTGGTTAAACTTCTCCTAAGATTCCCTGGTGGCTCAGATGGTAAAGCGTCTGCCTACCATGTGGGAAAGCAGGTTCGATCCCTGGGTCCGGAAGATCCTCTGGAGAAGAAAATGGCAACCCACTCCAGTACTCTTGCCTGGAAAATCCCAAGGACGGACAAGTGTGGTAGGCTGCAGTCCATGGGGTTGCAAAGAGTTAGACACGACTGAGCAACTCCATTTTCACTTTCAAGATGTATTTAGCCTCTCAATCTAGAACCTAAGGGTCAATCTAAATTACTCCTCCTTCATATCCTTTAAACAAATTTTATGGATGCTTTTAATAGTCCCTTCTCTACTATCACAGTCTCTAGTTTCTACCTAACCCAATTCTACGCTCGGTCAAGGTTCTAAATACAGTTCTAAAACTGAAAATTTTATGTCACTCTACTAAAACGTCTTTGGTCACCCAATGGTCAAAATGAGAGAAGTGCAAACAGCTATGACCAGCCTCTCCAGTCTCATCCCCTGACATTTCTACACTTGGCTCCTTTCCTACCACCCCTTCCAATCAAAACCCATACAAGCTATGGACACTTAATTCTCATCACTGCTGGAACCACTTTCCATTCCTCGCTCACTTGGTTCATTTCTATCCTAGGAAAGTTCCCCTGTCTCTCTGTCCCATTTCAGGATGAGTTAAACTTCTCTTTGTTCTTCAGGAGCTCCCTACCTGCCACAGTTTGGTACCTGAGTTTTTCCCTACTAAATAATGGGGAGATAATTCTGTTACTATAGTCTAAATTCAGTTGCTGCTACAAAAAGGTACATACTTAAAAATTAAAGTCATAACTTTTCATTAGAATACAGAAGTGGAATAGTATCTTCATTGGGTCTTTTAAGAACATTTTTAAGGTCCCTGAAACAATACAGTAGGAGATGAGTGCCCAGCTCAGTTAACTGTCATCAGCCTCCTCTATTAATCTGTAAAAATCTTTACAGCCATCTTTTATTTTTCTGCAATTTGTGTTGCTTTGATTATAGCTTTTAATTAATGTACTGGCTAAAGATTTTTTGCAGCAATTATGTCTTAGGCTTATTTTTAAATATCCTTTGATTACAGAAGGATACCATGAGAAACTTTTTTTTTAGGTAATGATTATGACAGTGGTGATGATATGACTCTAAGCATGCTTCATAACACATAGAACTGTACACCAAGAACTGAAAATTTTACTGAATGTAAAATCAATATATTATAATAAAAATAAATTTTAAAGTAAAGAAAATACATATATACCCTAGCAAAACCTGCAAATTAAAAAAAAAAAAAAATGAGCCTAGGTACTAAATAAACAGGGAAAAGAAAACTGACACTATTTCCCATTATATTTATTACCATTTACATTATTATTTCCTATTATGTGTATGTATTACATTATCTTATTTAATTCAACTCTCATTTTACAAAACATAAGGAAACTTAAGGCCAGAGAGGCTAAATAAAGTTAAAGGCCACAACCTTCTGTTTGCTATGTTTCTCTAGAAAGCTACAAATTCCATGCTCTTCTCACTATAAAGTGATGCTAAGTATTATGAAAACCTAGGAACATCTAATTCAAAAATAAAGACCTATGAAAGGACTTACCTTTGAAAAAAATTATTGGCAAGATCAAATAACTATGCATTAAATTATACACACATTACTATTTATGCATATTCAAAGACATTAAATATTAAAATGAAACACCACTGAAGTTAAAACATTAAATCAAATGCTTTAAGTAATCCAATAAGAGTAACTTCTTTTTAAATCTATGTTTGCTTAATTTAAGTAATTAGTTTATACATATACTACCTTCTTTTGAGCAGCTTCCTTCTTTTTCTTGTCGTCTTTTTTCTTTTTCTTTTCTTCCATCAACTGTTCTTCTTCTTGCACTAAATCCCTGAACCACACAGTTGCAATTAACTTTCCCAAAATAAATGAATAACAGTAATGTTGCATATAGATTCATTTTCACTCTTATTAGAAGATATGGCAAATTATTCATTTACCACTCATTAATATAAAACACAACTTTAAACCTCAATCTAAGTATACAGCCACTGAACAGTACTTTTCTTTAGTAAGTCACAAGTAGTAGAGCTTTAATGTTATAGTAAGGAAGATAAGTTAAAATTAGCAAATTTTACATTGGCAAACAAACAACTCTAATTCTAGAATGTAAACAACATCTCATGAGCAGAGTTCTCTTGTTTCAGGACCTAATGGCAATGTCGGGAACCACCCCTCCGTCCAACCCTCTCCAGGCCAGTATCTGGAGTATTTTCAGCTTTCCTTGCTCTAAAAAGCTTTATACTTATTTTCCCCCAAACTTTAAACTTTTCATTTTGTACTGGGGTAGAGCCAATTAACAATGATGTGGTAGTTTCAGGTGAACAGTGAAGGAACTCAGCCGCACATGTACACGCATCCATTCTCCCCCAGACTCCCCTCCACCATCCAGGCTGTCACGTAACACTGAGCAGGGTCCGTGCGCTGTACAGTAGGTCCTTGTTCACTATCTGTTTTGAACACAGCAATGTGTGCATGACCTTCCCAAACGTCTAACTATCCCTTCCCCTCTGGCAACTGTAAGTTCTAAGTCTGTGAGTCTCTTTCTGTTTTCATACCCATTTTTAGAACACAACTTATTCATAAAAAGATGACTTGTATTTTAGCATTATACTAATTTCATACCCTATAAACATTCAAAACTATTCTATCAACACTTGGGAAACAATCCATAATACACTAATATAAGTTTGTTTCAGTTCTTAAAATCAGAAATGTTCAAATTTGTAAACAGAACTTTTGGCTCAGGATTTCAAGATGAATGGGCAAATGTGTTTGTCTCCTCCTTTCTGCTCTCACTCACCAAAATGATAGGGGAAAAGGTACTAAATCTATTCACAGCTGATGAATAAACAAGCGCAAAGGAAGCTACACTCTAAGAATAAACATAGAGAAGTCTTAAATGGCTTTATGTGCCATCCTCTGGTGCAGCTCCAGAGAGGCTCCAAGATTAGAGCTGGCTGAGCACAAACAGGCATAAAGACTGCAGAAGGAATAGAAAGGCCCCAACCATTCAACAACTCCTACCCAGTCTGCATTCCTGGATGGCTACACGGCTGCAGGTAGCAAATGCATTCAAATTCAGCCTATAATAAAAAAAAAAAAAAAAAAACCACCGAAGTAAAGTCAACACCCTTCATACATACAGGGCTCCCCATCAACACTCCTCCAGCCCTTTCAATGTAGAGGGCTACTGGGTAACAAAATCTACACAAAATTGGAGGAAACATACTCGTTACCTACATTAATTACTCTAGTGTCTAGAACCTAAATCTTCATTCATAGTATCAACAGACAACCAAAAACCACAAGACACCTAATGAAAATCAACACACAAAGGAAAAGTACCTAATTCTGCCCTTGAGGAGGATTTCCGGAGGGGTCATTATCAATACCAGGCAGAGATGGTTCCAGGAACAGGAACTAGACACTTGGAAAACTGTAAAATAATTAATTCACTAAGGCTGGAATGCATATGGCAGTGGGGATGCAATCGAAGATAAAATGAGAAACACATAGGAAACTAGAAGGGGCGCTACAGGTACACTCACACTGAGATGACCCGAAACTTAAGCTGGCTCTGTTGACGGAAGAAACTAAGAGGAGCTATAGGGTGACGGTGAAAAACAAAAAGTGACATTACGTAAAACTGATGATAATTTAGTAAAGCTAGGTTTACAACTGCTAAAGTCAGAAGTTGGAAGAAGAGGATGATAACTGTTGCTGTCTTTCATTTTGTTCAAAGTAGCACTGTCTTGTGGCTGATCAAGCCAAGTGTAACCATAATTCACTCTCTAGCATTCTGTGTCAGGGAGGCAATAAAAGTGAGCAAACTTGCACACTATAATCCTAGAAGTCAAGATCTGAGATAGCTACAGTATAAGAGAAAAACAAGCATTTTGGTAAACAAAGGCAAATAAATTACATCACTGTCATGTTACTCAACCAAAGCTGTTTACGAGCTCTACGGACTTAAACTCTTTCAGCGCTAAGAAGAAACTGGGGATAAATTACCATTTGCATCAGTTTCATCACCTTTTTATCAAGTTTCAATGAAGAAAGCTTTCTTAACACATCTGAGTAAGTACTCAATGGCTAGTCAGCAACCCTTCTCACCAGTTCTCAGTGGTATCTCGAAGACTGTATTCATTCAACTTTTAAGATATTTAGGGTCACTTATGGAGAAACATCAGGAATCGTTAGCATTTGCTCTTTGTGTTTGCCTGTGAATTGGAGACAAGTCCTTGTTCGGTAATTTACCTCTGTAGGATGCTCCTTTACTATTTACCTGGGATTTTTTCCATCCTTCTCAAACTTCATTCTGAAGACCTTTTGATGACATTAGCAAGTGTTGTGCAGACCAGAAATGACCTGTTTAGTACTTAAAAGATGAACCATTTTTCCTCATGAAAATATCACAGTATCAGTGGATACCAGAAGCATAAGAGAAACACAAGTTCTCTTTAAAACTGTCATTACANACTATTTACCTGGGATTTTTTCCATCCTTCTCAAACTTCATTCTGAAGACCTTTTGATGACATTAGCAAGTGTTGTGCAGACCAGAAATGACCTGTTTAGTACTTAAAAGATGAACCATTTTTCCTCATGAAAATATCACAGTATCAGTGGATACCAGAAGCATAAGAGAAACACAAGTTCTCTTTAAAACTGTCATTACAGCCAACTAACCCTACTTTTCCTACATCTCCTTCGGAAAGCCAACTGGAAAAAAACACACACACACACACACGCCCACAACCACCTGTATCCAAAGACTGACTTCCAGAATTTAAATGCTAACAGAAATTCATTCAAAATATGAGTGTATCGTTCGCCTTATTTATCAAAGGGAATAAGAGTTGATGGATTTGATAGGCCTATATTGTCCATCATATTTGATATGCGCTCCACAAAGAGAACAGTCCAGTCAGCAAAATCATTCTCCCCTTAAAAGTTAGCAGGACATCTCAAAAGGCAAGTTCTGGGGCTAGAAATGAGAACAAACCTGAGTGATTAGAACGTTACAGTGACTATGCTGCATACGTTATGGATATTTTCCCATTTGTCACTTTTTTTAAATGTTAGGGACAGATTTCCTTTCTACAGATGAAGAAACTGTCGCTCAGAAAGGTTAAGGGACTTGTCCAAGGTCATCCAACTAGTATGGAATGGGGTCAGGACTCCAATTAGGTTCTCAAAGCCATGGTTTTCCCTTTCCCCTACACCCTGTTGTTGCTGCTGCTAAGTCGCTTCAGTCGTGTCCAACTCTGTGTGACCGCATAGACAGCAGCCCACTAGGCTCCTCTGAACCTGGGATTCTCCAGGCAAGAATATTGGAGTGGGTTGCCATTTCCTTCTGCAATGCATGAAAAGTGAAAAGTGAAAGGGAAGTCCCTCAGTCGTGCCCGACAGCCTACCAGGCTCCTCTGTCCATGGGATTTTCCAGGCAAGAGTACTGGAGTGGGGTCCCATTGCCTTCTCTGCCCCTACACCCTAATACTTCTCAAAGTCAAGTACCAGTGCTCTTTTCAGAAGCAAAAGTTTCCTTTAAATGGGTTAAGTGAGACGACGACTTACTTTTTTATTCAGACTGTGTACATACACAATTCTTTTCTTTCCTTCCACCTTTTGTAAGAACACTTCAAAAAGAATGTATTGGGTTGGCCAAAAAGTTCCTTCAGTTTTTAAGTAAAAGACACACTTTTCATTTCACCAAGAATTTTACTGACCAGTGTATTTACTATTTTGTTCTATTACCTTCTGCCATTTTTCAAGGCAACTCCATAATCCCATCTTCCCAAAACTTTTCTTCTTTTTGAGCAAAGAACTGTTCCAGGTGCCTTTTACAGTCTTCCAGGGAAGTGAAATTTTCTTCATAAAGAGAATTTTGTAAAGACCAAAATAAAAGGTGCAATGTCTGGTGAATATGGCGGATGAGTCACAACTTTCCAGACAAGTTGTACATGGTTATCAAAGAAACATGTGGTCTTGTGTTACCCTAATGGAAGATTCTGAGTTTTCTGTTGATTAATTCTGCACACTTTTTTGTCAAAAGCTCCTTTCAGTTAGTCTAACTGGGAGCAGTTAGGCTTCCCTGGTGGCTCAGAGACAAAAAAAAAAAAAATTTGCCTGCCAATGCAGGAGATGCAGGTTCGATCACTGGGTTGGAAAGATTCCCTGAAGCAAAGGACAACCTGCTCCAGTATTCTTGCCTGGAAAATCCCATGGACAGGACAGAGGACCCCGGCGGGCAACCATCCACGAAGTTGCAAGAGAGACGGAATTTAGTGATTAAAACAACAACTGGGAGCAGCACTTGGAATTAATTGCTTGGTTTTCCGAAAGGAGCTCATAATAGAGGACTCCTTTCCAATCCCACCATAAACAAATCACCTTCTCTGGATGAAGGCCAGCCTTTGGTGTGGCTGGGGGTGGTTTATTTTGCTTGCCCAATGATCTCTTCCATTCCACATTATTGTACAGTATCCACTTTTCATCGTCCACCACAATTTCTTTTAAAAACAGGACATTTTCATTACGTCTAAGTAGAGAACTGCACGCAGAAATATGGTCAAGGTTTTTTTCACTTAACTTGTGTAGAATCCAAACATCAATGATTAACACAGTCAAGGTGGTGTGAATGATTTTCAATGCTTGATTTGGATATTTTGAGTATATTGGTTGTCTCCCACATGGTACAGCATTGATTGTTCTCAATGTCTTGATTTGATCACTATCAACTTCAACCAGTACTGGAGCATTGAGCATCATCCAGTGACAAATTTCCAGCACAAGAAACTTTACAAACCGCTCTTGATACATCAGATCAATCAAAGCACCTTCTCCAGGCACTGCACAAATCTTTTTTGCATTTCAGTTTTTTACCTTTCTTGAAATAATAAACTATAATACGCTAAAAGCATTGCATTTTCTTCCATCTTCAATATTAAAGTGGCTACACAAAACTCACCAATGTTGATAAGTCTTTTTTTTTTAAAAAAAAAGACTTATTGATAGGACAGCTGTCACAACAGACTCTTACAAAACTGTTTCCAATGAAGTTAAAGACAATTAAGAGCTATTAGAACCACTGTATAGGAAACCAAAAGAGCTTTTTGGCCAAACCCATACTACAGGAAACTCAAAGTACTGGAGTTCCAAACACTATGCAGGTATAATCAGGAGTAAGACCAGCAAAAGATTCAATGACAAAGAGCGAACAGCCACTGGTTTTAACAAGAGGGGACCAAGCACCGGTGATATTTAAGACAGCAATTTTAGTATGTTTTATTTTGTGAAAGTTTGTGGGAGGGCAATGTGGGAGAAACAACTAGTGAAGAGCTAAAAGGTCCGTGTTTGAGGAGTTCAAGTTTTTTTCTTTTTTTAGAGAGAGAAACATGAAGGTAGCTAAAAAGCTTTCAGAAGTGAGCAATATGCTTGCCCTTAAAAAAAAGACCCACTCACAAAAAATTGAAGGTGCCTGACAGTACAAAAGAGGCTATGCATTCATATTCGCCTGCATGTGTATAAAATGACTCTGAAAGAACACCTAAGAAACCAACGGCATCTGGGGGGAGGGGGCAGAGGAACTCGGCATACGGGGGAAGGGAGAGCTCAACATATAAACCTTTTCATTCAATATTTTAAGTTCCTCAGCCATGTGAGTAAGTATTCAAAAACTTAGATATTAAAATTTTTCCAGTATTGATATTAAATTTCAATATTTAAACAGTAAAAGGCTGTTCTCGGTTTCTGGTTTGCTGGGAGATCCAGTCATGAGTGCATGCTATATTCTGTTAAAATTCTTTTCTGTCTCTACTGAAATGGTTATAGAATTTCTGACTTTTGATCACTGATATGATTAACTTTGTCGATGGATCCTCTAGTATTGAACCAAGCTTTGCGTTTCCTAGTATAAAGCCAACTCAGCACGTTTTTTCCAAAATAAATTGCTGGGTTTTCTTTCTAGTAAAGGCAAAAAAAAACTATACTAATTTCACTGGTAAAAATGATCAGGGATAATAATATCCAGTGCTGGCAAAAGGAGAAGGCAATGGCACCCCACTCCAGTACTCTTGCCTGGAAAATCCCATGGATGGAGGAGCCTGGTGGGCTGCAGTCCATGGGATCGCTAGGAGTCAGACACAGCTGAGCGACTTCCCTTTCACTTTTCCCTTTCATGCATTAGAGAAGAACCCACTCCAGTGTTCTTGCCTGGAGAATCCCGGGGACGGGGGAGCCTGGTGGGCTTCTGTCTATGGGGTCGCACAGAGCTGGACACGACTGAAGCGACTTAGCAGCAGCAGCAGCAGTAGCAGCGGCAGCGCTGGCAAAAATGAGAAATTAAGGGGTTCTCTCTTGTATTAATGAAGACATTACTATAACCTTTTGCAGAATATTGTGGTAACAGTTTTAATAATTAAAGTTACACATAATCTGAGACTTCCCCAATGGTCCTTCCCGTGGTTAAGAATTCGAGCTTTTACTGCAGGAGTCACAGTTCAATCCCCAGTTGGGGAAATAAGGTCCTCCGTGCCACGAGGTGCAGCCAATAAAAAGTCACACATAGTCTAATCAGCCACCCCATGGTTCAGAGTGTGTCTTACGGTAATAAAGCACTAGTACCCACGGCCAAGTACGTATGAGTGGAAAACGGAAGTGCCCATCAGTAAAGAAGCGGCCCTATAACAGCACAGCATGCTGCACTGAAAATAAGTTGGCCTGTGTGTTGACTTGGAGGAAGGTCCCTAACATTGTTAAATGAAAAAAAGCAATTTCTAAAACTGTGAACAGTGTTAGCTCACACTTTTTAAAAGTTGTCTGTCTGTTTTATATACCCTCCTGAGCTAGGAACGTCAGAGGAACCTCACAACTGAACCTATTTATAGGAACTGTTAAGTTTTTTAAAAAGAAAACCCCTGTTTAAAATATTATGGTAAACACGCCCTACTTTTGTAAATTAGTACCAAAAATGAATGCTTTTAAAAACACCATGTCTAGGATTTGCTTTCACTACTCTAGGCTGCACTCCATCCTCCTACAAATAGGAAAAGAGAAAAAAATGAAACAAGATTGACAAAATGTTGACAACTGCTGAAACTGGGTAATGGGTACAGAAAGCTCTTTATTCTGTTCTACTTTTGTGTATGTTTGAAAATTTCCATCATAAAAAAAAAACAATCACAAGCCTCCACTCAAATGAGAGAGGCAGCAAGAGACAGATAAAAGGAGATGAGCCTGTGAACCAAGAATCTTGGGAAGACAAAGGGCAAGACAAGTGTCTTTAATGGCAGCAAGTCTGGGATCCAGAAGGCCCTTCCTGGACTTGCTCTTCCTGATTCTCGACTGTCAGCTTTCCCTTCATTCCCAACATGAATATCATTCAAAGCCATCACTTCCAAAGGATATTCCTGTAAACTGCTGCTGCTGCTGCTAAGTCACTTCAGTCGTGTCCAACTCTGTGCAACCCCATAGACAGAAGCCCACCAGGCTCCCCCGTCCCTGGGATTCTCCAGGCAAGAACACTGGAGTGGGTTGCCATTTCCTTCTCCAATGCATGAAAAGTGAAAATGAAGTCCCTCAGTCGTGTCCAACTCTTCGCAACCCCATGGACTGCAGCCTACCAGGCTCCTCCGTCCATGGGATTTTCCAGGCAAGAGTATTGGAGTGGGCTGCCATTGCCTTCTCCACCTGTAAACTGCTGTTGGACATGAAGGACCAGCAAGGACCTCTGATGAACAACTTGGAAGGATCTGTTAATAGTAAATTTTTAAACATCACTGATCAATTTCAGTCGAAGCCTCTACAAAAGAAAATGTACAAAAATAGATACTACAAAATAATAGACAAAAAATCAATCAACAGGGGAAAGTAAAACCATAATGTACTCAGATCACAAAACATTATACATTAGTTTTTTTTTTAAAGGAGGGGAGTTACAGATTTCCATGGTGTGCAGGANTTGTATTAATGAAGACATTACTATAACCTTTTGCAGAATATTGTGGTAACAGTTTTAATAATTAAAGTTACACATAATCTGAGACTTCCCCAATGGTCCTTCCCGTGGTTAAGAATTCGAGCTTTTACTGCAGGAGTCACAGTTCAATCCCCAGTTGGGGAAATAAGGTCCTCCGTGCCACGAGGTGCAGCCAATAAAAAGTCACACATAGTCTAATCAGCCACCCCATGGTTCAGAGTGTGTCTTACGGTAATAAAGCACTAGTACCCACGGCCAAGTACGTATGAGTGGAAAACGGAAGTGCCCATCAGTAAAGAAGCGGCCCTATAACAGCACAGCATGCTGCACTGAAAATAAGTTGGCCTGTGTGTTGACTTGGAGGAAGGTCCCTAACATTGTTAAATGAAAAAAAGCAATTTCTAAAACTGTGAACAGTGTTAGCTCACACTTTTTAAAAGTTGTCTGTCTGTTTTATATACCCTCCTGAGCTAGGAACGTCAGAGGAACCTCACAACTGAACCTATTTATAGGAACTGTTAAGTTTTTTAAAAAGAAAACCCCTGTTTAAAATATTATGGTAAACACGCCCTACTTTTGTAAATTAGTACCAAAAATGAATGCTTTTAAAAACACCATGTCTAGGATTTGCTTTCACTACTCTAGGCTGCACTCCATCCTCCTACAAATAGGAAAAGAGAAAAAAATGAAACAAGATTGACAAAATGTTGACAACTGCTGAAACTGGGTAATGGGTACAGAAAGCTCTTTATTCTGTTCTACTTTTGTGTATGTTTGAAAATTTCCATCATAAAAAAAAAACAATCACAAGTCTCCACTCAAATGAGAGAGGCAGCAAGAGACAGATAAAAGGAGATGAGCCTGTGAACCAAGAATCTTGGGAAGACAAAGGGCAAGACAAGTGTCTTTAATGGCAGCAAGTCTGGGATCCAGAAGGCCCTTCCTGGACTTGCTCTTCATGATTCTCGACTGTCAGCTTTCCCTTCATTCCCAACATGAATATCATTCAAAGCCATCACTTCCAAAGGATATTCCTGTAAACTGCTGCTGCTGCTGCTAAGTCACTTCAGTCGTGTCCAACTCTGTGCAACCCCATAGACAGAAGCCCACCAGGCTCCCCCGTCCCTGGGATTCTCCAGGCAAGAACACTGGAGTGGGTTGCCATTTCCTTCTCCAATGCATGAAAAGTGAAAATGAAGTCCCTCAGTCGTGTCCAACTCTTCGCAACCCCATGGACTGCAGCCTACCAGGCTCCTCCGTCCATGGAATTTTCCAGGCAAGAGTATTGGAGTGGGCTGCCATTGCCTTCTCCACCTGTAAACTGCTGTTGGACATGAAGGACCAGCAAGGACCTCTGATGAACAACTTGGAAGGATCTGTTAATAGTAAATTTTTAAACATCACTGATCAATTTCAGTCGAAGCCTCTACAAAAGAAAATGTACAAAAATAGATACTACAAAATAATAGACAAAAAATCAATCAACAGGGGAAAGTTAAACCATAATGTACTCAGATCACGAAACATTATACATTAGTTTTTTTTTAAAGGAGGGGAGTTACAGATTTCCATGGTGTGCAGGAAAGAGTTGTTATTAGCACAGCAGGTTGAGACTACTATCCTGAGAAAGGACTGCAAGACAGGCTCCTGACTGGGGTCAAGGTATTTGGATTTCAGGGAGGTTCCCACCAATCCCAAATCAACATACAAGCAACAGAGTTTTGCTAAAAGCCTACTTTGTTTTTGGTGGTTGGGAATTTTGGTACATATTAGGCAGAAGGTACCTACAACTGCTGTTCAATATCGCTGCTCAATCATCAGTCGTGTCTGACTCTTTGCAACCCCATGAACTTTTTTTAGGGGCTGGCTTAGATGGTACCTACACAATCAGCCCCTGAAAAAAAGAACCCTACACACTGAATTTCTAATGAGCTTTCCTGGTAGACACTTAACACATGTTGTCATAATTTGATGCTAGAGAAAATAAGCACATTCTATGTGGTGACATCACAGGGACAGAAACCTTGGAAGCTTGCTCCTAGTTTCCTCTGGATTTTGACCATTGTGCCTTTTCCCTTTTACAGACTTTGTTTTGTATGCTTTCATTCTTACGATTCACAGCCATGAGAACGACTATATGCTGAATCCTGCGAGCCTTCCAAGTGAATTGTTAAAACTGAAGGTGACATTGGGGATCCCCCAACAAACATGGCTTTACAGAAAGATCTTTAAGACACACCACTGAGGTGGAAAAAAAAAGGTCAAGGTCCAGTTTAGTGTATATCATTTATTAGAAAATCAAAAAGAAAATCCCATTTTAAAAAGTGCATATCCACAGCATAGCAAAGAAGCAGACCCTCAAGGTACCTGGATAATCTGGCTCTGCATCCAAAATTATTTAATAACAACCCACACAATGTCTAATCAATAAATCAGTAAGGATGTGCTTGGGGATTCCTGTAAGTCAAGCAGTCTGCTGTGTACGAGGAGAACTCAAGTAGAATTCATCATTTTTAAATTATAATTTTGTAGGAACAACAACTGAACATGCCCGAAATATGGAAACAAGAAATTGGCTGGTAGAAGCTATAAACAAGTTTAGAAAAACAAGACATGCGTATGAGCTGTTACAGCTAAGGAAAGCTTCAGGGAGAAGAAAGAAGTTGATCTGGGTCTTAAAAGTCAGGATTTCTGCAGAGCCAGAGAGGGGCTGTTTCAGGCAAGGGAGCACAAAAGGGCACAGGTGCAGAAAAGCACGGAGACCTAGTAGCATGACA
Source organism: Neotragus moschatus (assembly GCA_006410615.1). NCBI lineage: Eukaryota > Metazoa > Chordata > Mammalia > Artiodactyla > Bovidae > Neotragus > Neotragus moschatus. Next base: position 1,574,052 of record SJYA01002948.1, on the reverse strand, counting down.
ATATCCAGAGCCAGTACTGACTGGGTGGGAAAAGGGAGGAACAGCACTGGGCAGAAGTGGGAAGAAACCTGCAAAACCGGGTGACAAGACCGGTGCAGTAATCCAAGGAGAAGTGCAACGTCCTGAACCACGAGGGCGGCAAGTGGAAATGGAAAGGAAAGAAGAAATCCAACATCACAAGGAATTGAAACAGCTGACAATATCAACACGACCAATAAAAGAGAGATAAGCTAATGACAACTCCAACTGTAGAAAGCAAAAATTTCTCAATAGAAGCTCTGCTATTAGAAATGATAATACAGAAGGGATAAAAAGTGAAAATCACTTAGTCGGGTCCGACTCTGAGACCCCATGGATATACGGTCCATGGAATTCTCCAGGTCAGAACACTGGAGTGGGTAGCCTTTCCCCTTTTCAGGGGATCTCCCCAACCCAGGGATCAAACCCAGGTCTCCCACATTGCATTACCAGCTGAGTCACAAGGGAAGCAGAGAAAACAGAGGGCAACTTTCCACAGCGCCCAACTAGCCTATCAGTCACAAATCACTGTAAGGCAGGTCATCTTCACACAGAAGCCAATTAATTGTATGTTACCAATTAGTTATGAAAATAATTTCACATCTTCTGCCAAAAAATGTTGTTCACCTACTTTTTCCCTTAGTCTGTTTTTCCCTTACTCTGTTTTTTCCCAGTCTTTCCCTATCTGCTCATCAGCTTTTCCTTTTTCCCTCCTCTGTCCTCCTACATCTAAATTAATCACCAAAGCCAGCCTAGTACCACACAACAGGAAGTTGCTGGTAACCTACAAAACTGTAATTTCACCAGATAGTAGAGAAAGAAACTTAATGTTGCAAAAGAGGTTAAGAGTGATCAGATTTTCAAAAATGCAGCCTTAATATGAAAAATACAAGGTAAAAATGAAGTTTTTTGTTTTTAAAAATAAGGAAAGTGTTAGTCGCCCAGTGGTGTTCGACTCTTGTGATCCCACTGACTGCAGCCCACCAGGCTCCTCTGTCCATGAAATTCTCCAGGCAATAATACAGGAGTGGACAGCCACTCCCTTCTCTAGGGGATCTTCCTAACCCAGGGAACAAACCCAGGTCTCCTACATTACAGGCAGATTATTTACCATCTGAGCCACCAGGGAAGCCCAGCATAAGGAAGACTAGTACTTATCTGGAAATAGAAAAGGGGTCAGGGAACAAAAGTATCAGAGAAGGCAATAATCAATGAGGTAACACGAGAGAAGCTTGTTTACAGTCACAGGGAGCTCATACCTGCAAATGCTCAAGTCATTAAATAATGTTGATACATCCACAAAATGGAACGCTATGCTGCTATAAAACAGATAAGGTCTCCATGTTGTGACATGAGAGGATCTGGAAGGTATATAGTTAACTGGGAAAAAAGGGTTCAGTATACTATCTTCCATGTTGAAAGTGGGGAAGAGATACATTTCCCCATGTGCTTGTATTTGCATAAAGGAATTCTAGAAGCACTCACACAGAGAAACTAATAAAAATACGTATTTGTGACAGAAATATGTGGAGAAAAACGAGGACAAAAGTCAGGGTGGCAGCAATACTATATATTTCTATATTGCATTTGATTTTGAACTATAAAGCACAGTTCAAAGACAGCATATCTTCCTTTAAGAATGAAAAGGAAAACAGGATATGATGAGGTAGCCACGAAGACACAGATGATACACAGTTTGGAACTCCTAAAAAAGGAGGAAGCTGAGCTTCAAAGGGGGTTTCTATTGGCCTCATAATCTGAGCAATAAAATAATACTAGGAAAGGGTTCGGAGAAGGCAATGGCATCCGCTCCAGTACTCTTGCCTGGAAAATCCCATGGACGGGGAGCCTGGTAGGCTGCAGTCCATGGGGTCGGGAAGAGTCGGAGACGACTGAACAACTTCACTTTCATTTTTCACTTTCATGCACTGGAGAAGGAAATGGCAGTCCACTCCAGTGTTTTTGCCTGGAGAATCCCAGGGACGGGGGAGCCTGGTAGGCAGCCCTCTATGGGGTTGCACAGAGTCGGACNCATGGGGTCGGGAAGAGTCGGAGACGACTGAACAACTTCACTTTCATTTTTCACTTTCATGCACTGGAGAAGGAAATGGCAGTCCACTCCAGTGTTTTTGCCTGGAGAATCCCAGGGACGGGGGAGCCTGGTAGGCAGCCCTCTATGGGGTTGCACAGAGTCGGACACAACTGAGGCAATTTAGCAGCAGGAAAGGATTACAGCACAAGACAATGGTAAAGCCCAATCCAAAATCTGGTTTGCTACACGATTCTCCTAAATCCACTCCTCTTTTGAGACCTAATTACTAGTTCCTTCATAGTTCCTTCCAACTCATACAAAACTCACTCTTGACCTCTAATTAAACAATGCTCTTTTCCTAATTATTTCAGATGTTAATCTCACTCTTCCAAATAGAACTAATTACCGCTCTGGGAACAAAAACCAGTTCTGCTAGCACTGTACTCCCCCAGCACCAGGTACTCCAATTAAATACCAATTCCTGCTTTTACTAACACTATAAACCACCACACGTGCACTCTTCCCACTCTCTCTTCTACCCACATTCTACTTCTTTAAGGACCGGTTAAATCCAATCTATTCAAGCAAGCATTTCCTGGGCAGCTCAGCATGTGGTTAAGAGCTCTGGCTCTGAACCTAAAAAAGAAGCGGGTTTAAATGTCAACTCCACTACCGACCTGTATAAGCAACTTGTTTAATTTCTCTAAAGCCTCCATCTCGTTTAGAAGAGGTCTTAAATGCTACCTCCCTCCCTCAGAGGTGTCTTGTGAAGGTTAAGTAATGCTTAAAAGAGGCACGTCAGTGTATACTAAACATCAGCCACAAGAGACTAGGTACAAAACACTGCACTAAGTTAATGCTAGCACACAAGGAAGCTTGTGACCAAAGAAAAGAGAGCAAGAGAGCATGCAGTAGAGAAGAGAAGCGGCATACCCCCTAGGATGGCTAGCTTCAAGAAGATACGTGGCGACAAGTGTTGGCAAGACATGGAGAAAAGCGGAGCCCCTGCACACTGTTGGTGGGAGTGCAAACTGGTGCAGCTACTATGGAAAACAGTATGGAGGATCCTCAAAACATTAAAGAGACCACTACTAATATCCAGTAATCTCACTTCTGGCTATATATTCAAGAGAAATGAAAACAGGGTATCACATGGATGTGAACCGTAAGGGCATCATGCTAAGTAAAATTAGTTAGAGAAAGACAAATACTGTATGACTATCACTTACACGTGGACTCTAAAAGAACCAAACTTGTGGCTACTAGCGACCAGGGGATAGGAAAATTGAGATCTTGTTAAACAGGACTTCCAACTAAAGGGAATAATAAATGTGCAACTAAGGGGAATAAGTTCTGGAAATCTAATGCACAGAATAGGGATTACTGCCAGTGATACTGTGTTTTATGTTTCAAAGTTGCCAAGAGACTGGGTTTTAGATGTTCTCATCACAGAAAAGAAACAATAATTACCTGACCTGAGAGAGGTATCAGCTAATACTTCTGTGGTAATCCTGCTGGAACACAGCAGACCCCTGAACAAGGCAGGGATTACAGGCACAGACCCTATGCAGTCGAAAAGCTGCATGTAACTTTACAGTTGGCCCTTCAAGCCCACAGTTTCACATCAACAGATTCAACCAACCGCAGATCATGTAAGACAGTAGTATGTATTTAGTGAAGAAAAAAAAATTCACAGATAAGCGAGAACATACAGTTCAAACTCACATTTCTCAAAGGTCAACATGTATATAAATATTTCAAACCAGCAAGTCGTGCATATTAAACTTGCACAAAGTCAGATGTCAATTATATCTCAATAACACACACACACAGAGGTATGTCCTAACTGAGAAAAGAAAATGGAATTGACTTTGTTAATCATACCTTAATAAAACTGGAAAAGTATAACTTCCCTGGTGGCCCAAAAGTTAAGAATCCACCTGCTAATGCAGGCGACACAGGCTAAAGCCCTGGTGTGTGAAGACCCCACATGCTTTGAAGCAAATAAGCCCATGGGCTACAACAACAGAGCCTGTGCTCCAGAGCCCATGCTCTGCAAACAGAAAAGCCCCCACAAGGCAATCAGACAGCAGCCTCCTCACTGCAACTAGAGAGAGCCTGAGCACAGCAACCGAGACCCTGTGCAATCAGAAGCAATTAAATGCTTTTAAAAACTGGAAGAAAATCAAACAGGAAAAATAGAACTGGATATAGAGAAACAACTATTAATGTACAATTCAGAATGAGGCAGATGCCAAAGCAAACAGTTCAAGACTTCAGATTTCAGACCAGACCACACCAGGTACCAAAAGACATAAGACATCACAAGAAAAGAAAACTACAGATCAATAACCCTTGTGACCACAAACTCAAAAATCCTCAACAGAAGACCAGTAAATCGAATCTAGCAACACATAATGGGACTATATGCTATGCCCAAGTGAGATTTATCCCAGGAATGCAAAGCTGGCTTAACATATGAAAGTCAATGTAATATAACACTGACAGAACAAAGGATAAGACAACATGATCTCAACAGATACAGAAAGAGCATCGACAAAATCCAACACCCTTTCCAGACAAGCCAAAAATGTTCACACCAGGAATAGAATGGAACTTCATTAATCTGATAAAGTCCACAGTTCACATTGTTCTTAATGGTGAAGACTGAATGCTTTTTCTCTAAGATGAAATAAAACAAGGATGTTCACTTTTACCATTCCTAGTCAACATTTTCCTGTAGGTTCTAGTTAGGAAAATAAGGCAAGAAAAGTAAGTGGGGGAGGAGGCTCAAGAGGAAGGGAATATATATATATATATATAAAATTATGACTAATTTGAGTTGCTGTATGGCAGAGACCACCACAACATTGTAAAGCAATTATCCTCCAATAAAAAAAGAAAAGAACAAGAAATAAAAGGCATTAAGATGAGAAAGGAAATTATATAAACGAGTTCTCCACAGCTGCAGGATATAGAATCAACATACAAAAATCAATTGCATGACATGCTACAACATGTATGAACCTTGAGAATATTCTGCTAAGTGAAGTCAGTCAGTCACAAAAGGACAAACACTATGATTCCACGGACGTGAGTTACCTAGAACAGTCAAATTCATTGAGACACAAAACAGAATGGTGGTTCCCAAGGGTGGAGGGGAGGAGAGAATGGGGTGTTATTGTTTAACAGGTACAGAGTCTGTTCTGCAAAGATGAAGTTATGGAGGTGAATGGTAGTGATGGTGGAGCAACATTATGAATGTGCTTAATTTCACTGAAATGTACACTCAAAAATGTTTAAGAAATAATCGCAAATGAAACAACTTACAAAGGATTAATCTCCAAAATATGCAAGCAGCTCATGTAGCTCAATACCAGAAAAACAAAAAACCCAATCAAAAAGAGGGAGAAAACCTCAACAGACATCTTTCCAAAGCCATACAGATGGCTAACAAACACACGAAAAAATGCTCGACATCGCTCCTTACTAGAGAAATGTAAATNACTTACAAAGGATTAATCTCCAAAATATGCAAGCAGCTCATGTAGCTCAATACCAGAAAAACAAAAAACCCAATCAAAAAGAGGGAGAAAACCTCAACAGACATCTTTCCAAAGCCATACAGATGGCTAACAAACACACGAAAAAATGCTCGACATCGCTCCTTACTAGAGAAATGTAAATCAAAACTACAATGAGGTATCACCTCACACCCGTTAGAATGGCCAGCATCAAAAAATCTACAAACAGCAAATGCTGGAGAGGGTGTAGAGAAAATGGAACCCTCTTACACAGCTGGTAGAAAGGTAAATTGATACAGCAACTATGAAGAACAGTATGGAGATTCTTTAAAAAAACTAGGATTAAAACTACCCTATGACTCTCCAGTCCCACTACTGGACATTTACCCTGTGTGTGTGTTGCTCAGTCGTGTCCCACTCTTTGCTACACCATGAACTGCAGCCCGCCAGGCTCCTCTGTCCATGGAAACTGCCGGGCAAGAATACTGCAGTGAGTCGCTATTTCCTTTTCCACCATATACCCTGAGAAAACTACAACTGAAAAAGACACATGTACCTCAATGTTCACTGCAGCACTATTTACAACAGCTAGGACATGGAAGCAACCTAGATGTCCATCGACAGGTGAATGGATAAAGAAGCTATAGTAATATATGCAATGGAACACTACTTAGCCATAAAAAGGCAGGCATTTGAGTCAGTTCTAATGAGGTGGATGAACCTAAAGCCTATTTAAAACGAATGAAGTCAGAAAGAGAAAGACATGTCATATATTCATGCATAAATATGGAAATCTAGAAAGATGATACTGATGAAGCTATTTGCAGGCTGGCAATGGAGATACAGACGTAGAGAACAGGCTTGTGGACACAGTGGGGGAAGGAGAGGGTGGGATAATCTGAGAGTGGCATGGAAACATATCTATTCCTATATGTGAACCAGAGAGCCAGCAGGAATTTGCTATGACACAGGGAGCTCAAAGCAGTGCTCTGTGACCACCTAAAGGGGTGGGCTGGGGTGGGTAGGTTACAGAGGGAGAGGGCATATGTACACCTAGAGCTGTGACTCATGTTGATGTATGGCAGAGAGCAACACAATGTTATAAAGCAATTATCCTCCAATTAGAAATAAAATTTTTTTAAGTTTAAGACAGCAAATTGGCCATACCAAAATTTTGAATTTCTGTGCTTCAGAGGGCATCAAGAATGTGAAAAGGCAAGCCACAGAATGGGAGAAAATATTTGTAAATCATTAATCCAACAAAGGACTTACATCTAGAACATACAAAGAACGCTCAACAACTCAACAATATAACCAAATTTAAAATGGGCACAGGATTTGAATAGACATTTCTCCAAATCAAATACACAAATGGTTAGTAAGTATATGAAAAGATGTGCAGCGTTATCAGTCATTACAGAAACACAAATCAAAATCACAATGAGATACCACTCACTCTGGTGAGGACATGGAGAAAATGAAATACCCTGCTGGTAGAAATGGAAAATGGGTGCAGCTGCTTTGGAAAAGCTTGGTGGTTCTCCAGAAAGTCAAAACATAGAATTACCATAGGCCTCGAGACTCCAACCCAAGGTGCTTACCCAAGAGAACTGAAAACATACGTCCACACAATGGATGGTCACAGCATCACTATTCATCATAGCCAAAAAGTGAAAGCAACCTTAACGCTCACCAACTAATGAATGGATAAACCCAATGTGGTGGAGCTACGCAATGGATTATACTTTGCCCACAAAAATAATGGAGTACTGATACATGCCACAACATGTATGAACTGTAAAAACATGCTTAGTGAAACAAGCAAGACAAAGGGTCACATATTATTATTCTATTTACACAAAATGTCCAGAAGAGGCAAAACCATACAGATGAGTACAGACTAGTGGTTTGCCAGAGGATGGAGGTGGGGTGAAGGGGGAGTGATCCATAGTAAGTATGGGTTATTTTTTGAGGGGTGGGGGGAGGGGGGTATAAAAATTTTCTGGAATTAGGGAGCTGTGATTGATTGCACAGTTCTGCAAATAAACTAAACCAATGAATCAGACACTCTAAAAGGGCGAACTTTATGCTATGTGCAAGTGTTAGGGAAAAAATTTTCTGAGGCAGAAATTGAAGAAGACATGCAGAGAAGGAGGAACTGAGGACAGAGCAGGAGGCAGAAGGGACAAAGCTAAACAGATAAGCTTAGCACAGACAGGAGTCTGGGCTTCAATTCCCGAGTCACTAGGGAGGCGGTGGAGGTTTCGAAGAAACAGTAAGTGACAGGCTGGGAAGTGCAGCTTGAGCGTGATTAACCTGCAGCAATGTAAAGAAGGCACGTTCTACATTCCCTTCCAGCTTCTCACAGTGAGTCTCACTTACATGCCTCACATCATCTAGGGACTCACAAGTAGAATCTTAAGTGAAACGCATTTCTCTGACGTCCTTGTACGGTCAATTAACAGCAACAAACAGAGATTTGCTCAGTTGTGTCCGACTCTTTGTGACCCTACAGACTGTAGCCCAACAGACTCCTCNCTCACTTACATGCCTCACATCATCTAGGGACTCACAAGTAGAATCTTAAGTGAAACGCATTTCTCTGACGTCCTTGTACGGTCAATTAACAGCAACAAACAGAGATTTGCTCAGTTGTGTCCGACTCTTTGTGACCCTACAGACTGTAGCCCAACAGACTCCTCTGTTCATAGGATTCTCCAGACAAGAATACTGGAGTGGGTTGCTCTTCTCCAGGGAATCTTCCCGACCCAAGGATCAAACCTGGGTCTCCTGCACTGCAGGCAGATTCTTTACTGTCTGAGCCACCAGGGAAGCCCCTAACATGGTGAAGTAATGCTTAAAACACATTTAAAATTACTGCATACTTCACACCACACAGCACTATGCCCTAGTGTTTTATGGGGATACTCCAAAAGAGTAGAAAAAAGAGACCAAAGTCAACAAAACTCAGATGTCAAAATTGTACAAAATATTCAGCTTCACTGCAGCAAGCCGTTCAATCAATGCTGGCTGACTCAAAATTACTAGGAAGAACAGCAACACGAGTGACTTGGTTTCATTGTGTTTGTTATTATACAAAACCTAATCAATTGATGTTTGCAGAAAATATCTTGTAAGGTTCAAAGTATAAAATGCCTTAACCAAGTTTCAATCTGTTTTGAACATTCCATTTGAAACGAGAAGTCAGCTGAGTCATGGTCACACAACACACTAACATTCAAAATGCTTTTTCCCTGTTAAAAGAGTAGAAACAAGAGGATTTCTGTTTCATAACCTGCTCACACAGACTATGTAATTCATTTTAAAAGCAAGACCACCTTGATAGGACGTTTAAACTGTATAGTTGGGCCTCCAAAGCCCAAGTTCCAAATTCAGATTCAATCAATCAAGGATCAAAAAAATTTCCAGAAAGTTCTAAAAAGCAAACCCTGAATTGCCATCCACAGGCAAATGTTCACACAGCATTTACACTGTATTTACAACTATTTACATAGTATTTACATTGAATAAAGTATTATAAGTAATTTAAAAGATGATTTAAATGTAAGGAGAAAGTGTGTAAGTTATAGGCAAACACTATGCTATTTTATATGACGAATCTGAGCATCTTTGGATTTTGGAATGGATTGGGCTGGGGGTTTTGTAACCACCTCCCTGAGGGTCAACTTATTTTCACATTGTTGCTGTTTGAGGTTTTGTTTTGGGGGCTTTTTTTTTTTTTTTTTAAGAGAAACCATGCCTCAGTCAAATGTTACTTTCTCTTTTTTAAATCTTAAAAATCTCGTTATTCACCTTATTCAGCTCCTCTATCATCCTCCCTATGATACAATGTTTCTTAATATTTGGGGAGCCACAAGCCTGTGAGGTACTCTGATTTTTTTTTTTAAGTATACATCCAGTTTTTTGAACTATTTCACACCATCTGTGGCCCCTGCAGAATTCAAGATGAGAGTGTTCCAGTGGCACAATGCCACTGTAATTTCAATGGGGGTGTTCTTTTGAAGAAAGCATACCACAAGCCCAGCCCGATGTTTCATTTTCTTACTAGGGTTATCAGTTTATTACAGGTGAAAAGTCAAAAGCACACAACTTTTATGTCTAACAATAAAAAGAGTTATCTTCAGAATAACCTTTCAAAAAAGCTGCAATCATTACAGTTGGCCAATTTAAAAACGGTGTGATCACTCACCAGAGCCAGACATCTGGAATGTGAAGTCAAGTGGGCCTTAGAAAGCATCACTACAAACAAAGCTAGTGGANGGGCAGGAGGAGAAGGGGACGAGAGAGGATGAGATGGCTGGATGGCATCATCGACTCGATGGACATGAGTCTGAGTGAACTCCGGGAGTTGGTGATGGACAGGGAGGCCTGGCATGCTGCGATTCATGGGGTCGCAAAGAGTCGGACACAACTGAGCAACTGAACTGAATTATTGTAACGTCAACTATTTAAAATTATACCTGAGCTTCAACTAATTGTTTGGCACATCCTAAAATGCAAAAAACACAACAGTGAGTTAGTGTAAAGGTAAAAGTACTGGGTATACTTTCAGTTAATTTCCTTCCGGGTGGTGGGGGAGGGCATCTGATGTGATGTACTGGCAACAAACATGTCATCTACGTGACACTGCTGCCAGAAAGGGTCAACCTGAACCTAATCACACAGACACCACAGGACAAACCCAAACTCAAGTCCGCAAAACGACTAGTCTGGACTATTGCAAAATGTCAATGTCATGAACGGGGGAAGAAAGGGATAAGGAATTGCTCCTGATGGAAGGAAATGAAGACAAACAAATGCAACCCTGGATTAAAGAACTGAGAAAAAAGACAAAAAGACATTATTAGCACAACTGGGAAAGTCTGAATATGAACCAAACAGTACTGTAACAAAGCCAAACTTCTCCAACTATGATCTATTTAACTGCTGTTACACAGAATGCTCCTGTTCTTTATTTAGGGGTGACAGGGCATGATAAAACAAATGTGGCAAAATATTAGTAACTGGTAAACCTAGGCGGAGATACAAGTGTTCACCGCACTCTTCTTGCTACTTTTATTAAGATTAGGATGCTTTTTAAATTTTTTAAATGGGAGGACATTTTCTTGATTTTGAGTGAGAGACATCATAAGTTAACCTAAGCAGAACATATACAGCCTTGTCTAAGTCTTTCCAATTGTGGGCAATACTTTTCAGATTGTCATGAAACGGAGCTGTAAAGGACGGTAATTTATACTCACAAATTTCAGATACCAAAGTTCACAAGAGGTTACAGAATGGTACTCAGATTTTTTAATGTTTATATTTAAAATGTCCATAGAGAGTTGTTACACACTTTAAAATTAAGCTTACCTTTTATGATTCATTTATTCTACCAACTGTGCTTCCAAATAAAGATAGAAAGAAACCTATCAATATGAAATTGTTGGCCTACAAAGCACATCACAGGAAAGCAACACAAAAATTGAACAAAATCAGAAGCTTCTCCCCCCAAATAAAGTTGGGTGAATTCCAAGAGCACCCTATCTATGAAGTTCACACCTGCTTTCTCTAGTCTTTTCTTAGTTAGCAAGTCCCAGGTAAAGGTGTCTCGGATAAAAACGTTCCAGGTTAGATGCTACATTATATAGTATCCAGCATCTTTAACAACTTCTCTCAAGTGATGGCATTTAATGGTCTTGTGGGGGGGGGGGGATTAGCATAATATAAAGCATGTAACTTCTACTTCAGACAACACATACTACATTTAATTAGTAAAAATGGTCACAAAATAGTCTATTGAGGTAATTATTCTATTTTCAGAAAGAAAGAAGAAACCAAAGTTATCTATTTTCCTATTGTGCAATATAAAATACTGCCTAGCCTGAAGTACCCTAGAGTCAAAAGGTCTGTTTGAATCCCTGATTTGTCACTTTAGAGACCATAACTTTGACCAGTTTTCTCACTTGTGAAATGAAGGATCCAAATATTGGCTGGTGTTATGGTCTAGATCTAAATACGCAATGATTTTTATCATTTTGGCTTCCTATATATGCGATGATTTTATCATTTTGGCTTCCTGTATAAACATATATAATTTACATTTAATTTATATATGTATTTTATATATATTATATACTTTTTTACATATACACACATATATAGTTACCTTTTAAAGTTAGATACATTGAATTAGAAGGGATTTTTTTTTTTAAACCATAAACTGTAATTTATCATCTTTTTTCCCCAAACCTCGATGTTTATTCTCACATTTATTTTGTCCAGAGGCTGGGTCAATCTCCCCTTCACCCAAGACAGAGACTCCTGTATATTTAGTGGACTTTTTTTTAATTAAAAAAAAAATTTAGCTGCATCAGGTCTTCGTTGTGGTGCACAGATTCTAGAGCTCGAAGGCTCAACAGTGGCTGCCTACAGGTTTAGCTGTCCCAAAGCACGCAGGCTCTTAGTTCTCCAACCAGGGATGGATCCCACATCTCCTGGACCTGATGGCAGACTCCTAACCACTGGATGGCCAGGCAAGCCCCAAGACTCCTGCAACTCCAAGACTCCTCTCACAACTAACCCCAGTAAGTAGGTGCCAAACCGCAGACTCAACATCTTGAGTAATCACACTCCTGTTTTTCTACTACCGCTTTAATTTAGGTCGTCCTCACCTCTTGCCCAGATCACTAGTTATCATTTTTCTATCCTATCACCACCCTACCTAAAAGCTTCATAGTAGCTTCCCAGTGTAAGATTTATGCAAAATACCCTCCACCGGATATTCAACAAACTCTACCCTGCCCCCACCCTTACATGCCAATGCAATTGAACTACTTAATGCTATTTCACAATCTCCTATACTTTCTGCATGTCGTACCTTTATTTCTGCTGTTGTTCCTACACTGCCTTTTAAAATCGATTCCATTCTTTTAAAATTTAGTTTCAGTGGTGATCTCCCGTATCTAGACATTACAGTTCTGTCTTTTGAATGCCAGGATACTGCCAAAAAGTGACAACTTTAATGGGCAACAGTAAATTAAGAAAGAGAGTTGACCTCATGCAGGCAACCAAACTTAACAACTGTGCCAATTTTATTTAACTGGCTCTGGCTACCTGGCACACTGTCTTCAAGGTTTGCAGCTTAGCAGAGGAAAAGGAGAATGGCAATAAACTTCCGTCATTCATTCAGAGACTGGAGGAGTTTCCAAACAGGGAGTCTACACAGTGGGAATTTGGAGTCCCATGGTATTACAAAAAATATTTAATGCTTACAGATTTAATGTTAAAAATCCAAATGTTTGGTTATATTCAGGAAACATGACGATCTAGAACAGTGGGGGTGATTTCACCCCTGAGGGGATCTCTGGTGGTATCTTAAGACGTTTTTTGACTGTCACACCTACACCTGAGTGAGTACTTCTGGCCGATGCTGCTACACAGCGCACAGTGCACAGGGCAGACTTCACAACAACAGATGATCTGGTGAGAATGTCAACACTCTACTGGTTAAGACTCCGAGCTTCCGGCGTAGGGGGCATGGGTCTGATCCCTGCTCAGGGGACTAAGATCCCACGTGGCTCATGGCACAGCCAAAAAAGAGGTCAACAGTGCCCAGGATGGGAAATTCTTATCTAGGAGTGCTGCCTGTATATGTCGGTTCTGCCTCTCCAAAGATACTTTCACGTTTTTTGGAAGTGAAGAACCATGCCTCTTGTGAGGCAAATACAGTCCAAAGCGTTAACATTTCCTGCAGTTACCAGCGGTGTGGCCTCCTGGAAGTTACTTAACCTCTTTGTGCATCAAAGTCTTCACCTGTAAAACAGAGACCGAGATCCTGAAAGCACCTACCTCAGAGAGTTCCAGGATCAGATGAGTCGACGTAAGATCTTCAAAGTGTGCCAGGCAGACAGAAAACACCCACTAAACCCAGCTACTGCCGTTCTTCTCTTCCCTAGAGCCTAGGCTTGCATTTGGAGCATCTAAGATGGGCAAGAAATGTTTACTAACTGAATATAGGATAATGCCTTCCTGGGGAGGCACAAATTAGAAAAGAGAAATATCCTCTCCTTATTTGGAAAAAAGGAGGCTCAGAGCTAAGGATGGAGGTGAAAGGAAGCATCTGCCCACCTAATCTTCTCCCAGAAAACTGTTAACCTTTAGGAAATGTTCCCTTCACACAGGGACCTTGGTATACACTGGCCTGTAACATCCTTTATATTTGTTTCTCCTTTTCATTCTTTCTAACCAACTGAATATCTGTGAATTTATGAATGGAATGGTATCTTCTTTTGACCCTGGCATCATTTACCCCATGTTAGTTACTCATGTGCCCATTACAGCCTTCCTCCTATAATGCTCATGGAGTCTGTGGCCAGGGACAACACTTGACTCCTTTNATCCTTTATATTTGTTTCTCCTTTTCATTCTTTCTAACCAACTGAATATCTGTGAATTTATGAATGGAATGGTATCTTCTTTTGACCCTGGCATCATTTACCCCATGTTAGTTACTCATGTGCCCATTACAGCCTTCCTCCTATAATGCTCATGGAGTCTGTGGCCAGGGACAACACTTGACTCCTTTTTACAAAACCCAAGGGGCCTCACAGACCTTGGCAACTGGCAGGCCCAAACCTCTCCCTTTACAGATTAGGAAGAGAGAGGCTAAGTGATTTGCCTAGAGTCAAGGTCATATTGTTAAGTGACAAAGCTGGGATTCAAACTCTGATACATAGCTGATACAGACTCCAAGTTCTATCCAACTGTTAACAGCATATAGAAATTATACTTGTTGTAGAGACAATTTTTAATTACGTCCCAGAAAACCTCCACAGAAATTATACTGTTACCTGACAAAGCAAAAATAGAAATAGACTGACACCTTAAAAGCTCCTTTCTGAAAGTGTGTCTTAAAAACTCAACCTGTTTTATTTAATCGTTTCATATCTTAACGTTAATAGCTTCTAACAATAAGACTTAAATATCCAGTTATTTAGTTAGCAACGTCAGGCTTAATTTCCTTTAAATGATTTTGTAATTATTTTGAATAACAGAATATCTCTTATTTGCTAAACCAATGACAACCATCCGTCACTGACTGAACAGATTCTTTAATGACCAGTTTAACAAATTAATATCTATATAACCCCAAAGACCAGCAATCTGAAATGATTCTATATGCTCAAAAAACATTCAGATGATTTGAATTGTAAATGTTAAGACCTCAATACAAACACAAAACTTACAATTACCAAGCACAAACTACATTAAGACCTGAGATAGAGAATTTTTATTTTATTTCGTTCAAGTAAAAGCTGCTCACTGATTAATCTAGAAGTTTCCCTCAATGTCCCAATATGATGCAAAAGAAAACGGCGAAAAAGAGAGGAAAAGACTGTAAGACCAGAAAATGAATGTGAAAAAGAGTTAAATGCCTTGATGCTTAAGCAATTACAGCTCAATAAAGCTCAACATTTTCATAGGGGCATCGTTTGAAAAACAAAAAAACCCCTTTGTGGTGATGATTTAAGTTACCAGTGCAAAAGCACTCAGGTCCAAGAGGAGGGAGAACCACTTACTGGGAACAGATTTTTAATTATTTTACCACCTGATAAAAGGAAAACACACCGAACGTAGATATAAATGTATTTTCGAAAGAAAACAAAACGCAGTCTATGCTCGGTAAAGTTCAAGGGCAAAACTGTTTCCAGTGCAACAGAATCCGTCTGACTACAATGTGTGTGTGTGTGGGGGGGGGGGGNCTCGGATTCTGACATGAGTTCCCTCCCCTTCTCCTCCTTCTTTGCTGCGACACAAGTTTCCTTCCCTGCTGCCCGGCCCCTCCCCCACAGAAACACACCAAAAAAAAAAAAAAAGAATCGCCTAAACCGCAAATTCTATCCCTGCCGCAGCATGATGAGCCCGCGCGGCTTTTGAAATCCGCCACTTGCGATTATTTTTGACCTTGGGCCAATTAACCTCTCTGCTTCTCTGTTTCCTCCTCAGGCAAAGAATGCATACCTGAGGATGACTGTGACGTTTTAGGCTGACCATTTGACTGAGCAATTCCTCTTCCATGAATTTCTGTTCAAAAAATAATCCTGGGTAGCTACAAATATGTCAGCATCGTGATCTTAAGTCCCGCGTTGATGGTAGTGAAAAATTGTGACGGCGAAAATGTCCAACATTACGAGTTGGCTTTCAAGACTGAACTACTTCATGTGTTAGGATATGGTTAAAAATGATGGTAAGGCAGAGTGACAGCAGGAGGGGAAAATGTTACAATAGAATAAGTAGAAAAGCAAGTTCCTCAGTAGCTCACATGGTGAAAACATGTAGATAGAGTAAGATACATACGTATAGATAAAATAAAAAATATATACCTACTTGTAGATTACAAGATACAAACTTACAGGTAGATACAGGAACAGGTATGTATGAGTATACATAGCTGATACATACATTCTTGTGCATATGTGTGTATTCTTTCAATCCTCTCAGTTTTTTTTTTCTCCCCTAATCTAAAGATGACTCCAACTCTGTGCTTGAAATCCATTCCTTCTCAGAAACCTCACTATACCTGTCATCCCATTTTCCTCTTTCGACTGACTTTGACTCTTTCATTGTCTTTAAAACACACCTAAATGTCTTCCATTAAAAAAAAACAAAAACAAAAAAACAAAGCTCCCTTGACTTTCCAGTTCCTGTCCTCTCTCAGGGAGATGTGTAATGTGTGCTAAATAGCGTCAGTCCTGTCTCTGCGACCCCATGGACTGTAGCCTGCCAGGTTCCTCTGTCCATGAGATTCTCCAGGCAAGAGTACTGGAGCAGATTACCATTCCTTCTCCAGGGGATCTTCCGAACCCAGGGATGGAACCATGCCTCTTTTCTACCCTGCATTGACACGGGGATTCTTTACCACTAGCAGCACCTGGGAAGCCCCTGATGTGTAATAATTTAATGAATAAGAGAATGAATGAATGCGCAGAAAGTCCTGAAGCATATGCACCAACACGTTAACTGATGATATTATGAAGTTTTAAATTTTCTTGTCAATATATCTCTTTTCCATTTGCTTGTAAAAAATTTTTTTTAATATCTTACAAAATGTAAAATGTTGTTTAGATGCTAAGTCATGTCTGACTGTTGTGCGACCCCTTGGATTATAGCCCTCTAGACTCCTCTGTCTGTGGGATTTCCCAGGCAAGAATACTGGAGTGGGTTGCCATTTCCTCTTCCAAGGGATCTTCTCCATTCAGGGACTGAACCCAAATCTCCCAAGTCACCTGCACTGCAAGTGGATTCTTTACCACTGAGCCACTGGGGAATCTCAGTGTGAAATGTAGGGGGCACCGCATAAATCTTAGTGACTTTCCTTTTCTTGCCATCATCTTTGAGTTCAGTTCATCCATGTGTATATTTCGCTTGGTTTTCTTTTATTGTTCTTTCTACTGAAAGTATTAAAAATTATATTACAATATTTCTTTATGAATTAAAAAATTAGAACATGTATATATAGAACAGTATGCTTTCATACCAAGTTTATGATAATTTTCCATAAGAGCATAAGGCAATGAAAACAGCTGTTAAGATTAGCTGATTTTTTTTAAAAAATTAGACTTTCTTAGGTTTAAATCGGAGAAGGTGATGGCACCCCACTCCAGTACTCTTGCCTGGAAAATCCCATGGATGGAGGAGCCTGGTGGGCTGCAGTCCATGGGGTCGCTACTAGTCGAACACGACTGAGCAACTTCCCTTTCACTTTTCACTTTCATGCATTGGAGAAGGAAATGGCAACCCACTCCAGTGTTCTTGCCTGGAGAATCCCAGGGATGGGGGAGCCTGGTGGGCTGCTGTCTCTGGGGTCGCACAGAGTCGGATACGACTGAAGTGACTTAGCAGCAGCAGGTTTGAACAGGATTTCTCTGATAGCTCATTTGGTAAAGAATCTGCCTGCCATGTAGGAGACCTGGGTTCGATTCCCCAGGTTGGGGAGATCCCCTGGAGAAGGATTAGTATTCTGATCCGGAGAATTCCATGGACTGTAGAGTCCATGGAGTCAAAAAGAGTCAGACATGACTGAGTGATTTTCACTTTCAGGTTTGAATAAATCATTGGTTCTCAGCCGGTCTGCTCTCCAACCCTCACACAAAGATTTAGCAATTTCTGGTTTCTAAGTATCACAACTAGATACTACTGGTATCCATGTGGGTAGAGGCCAGGGTTTTGGTGAAACATTCAACCCTGCACAGGAGATTCAAACCCCTGCTCCTAACAGGCGGAGAAGGCAATGGCACCCCACTCCAGTACTCTTGCCTGGAAAATCCCATGGGCGGAGGAACCTAGTAGGCTGCAGTCCATGGGGTCCTTAAGAGTCGGACTCAGCTGAGCGACTTCACTTTCACTTTTCACTTTCCTGTGTTGGAGAAGGAAATAGCAACCCACTCCAGTGTTCTTGACTGGAAAATCCCAGGGATGGGGGAGCCTGGTGGGCTGCTGTCTCTGGGGTCGCACAGAGTCAGACATGACTGAAGTGACTTAGCAGCAGCAGCAGCAGCTGCCCCTAACAGGAGAGTATCAACCAAAATACCAATAGCACCCAAGTTTGAGAAACCCTGGAACTAATTCCCAGCTCCAGGGAAGCTGAGAAGATGCAATTTCTTGAAGATCTTTTCAGAGTGGTTTGACAACCCTCCAGGGCTGTATTATGAAGTCCTGATAACTACTTTTTGCTTATCTCTTAAACTTGGTTCATAGAGGTAGGTCAAAGAAGGCTACAGAAAACCAGCACTGATTCCTTATCAGACACCTACTGTGACTTCCCTGGTGGTCCAGTGGTTAAGGCTCTGTGTTTCCAGTGAAGAGGGCGAGAGTTGAGTCCTTGGTTGGGGAAATTCCCGTGCAGTCAAAAAAGGAGAAAGAAACTACTAAGGGATCTTCCTTAATATTCTTTCCCTTTATAATAATTACTCTGTCTATTGAATGTCCCATCACCATATAAACATATTCTATTAAGTTCCACAGAAAGAAAAAAATGCACACAAAATAAAAAAGCTCCCGGATACCTCATTCCTCTTCAACTTTTTTTCTTTGTTGTATTCTCTCTTATGAGCACAACTTCTTCAAAAGGTGTTCTATACCAGCTGATTCCAGTTGCTCAACCTCCTTTCCCAGCCCACTCTAACCTGTCACCCCCACTCCCCACCCCAAATCACTCTTAGCAACATCAGAAATAACCTTGATTGTCACTAAGTTGTGTCTGACTCTTTGTGACCCTATGCACCAGGCTTCCCTGTCCTTCACCATCTCCTAGAGTTTGCTCAAACTCATGTCTACTGAGCTGTTGATGCCATCCAATCAGTTAATCCTCTGTCGCCCCCTTCTCCTCCTGCCCTCAGTCTTGCCTAACATCAGGGTCTTTTCGCATCAGGTGGCGTATTGGAGCTTCAGTTTCAGCATCAGTCCTTCCAGTGAATATTCAGGGTTGGTTTCCTTTAGGATTGACTGGTTTCATCTCCTTGCTGTCCAAGGGACCCTCAAGAGTCTTCTCCAGCATCACATTTCGAAAACATCAATTATTCAGCACTCAGCTTTCTTTTATGGTTCAACTCTTACACCCATACGGGAGTACTGGAAAAACTGTAGCCTTGACTATACAGACCTTTGTCAGCAAGGTGATGTCTCTGCTTTTTTAGTACGCTGTCTAGGTTGTATTAATAGCTTTTCCCCCAAGGAGCAAGCATCTTTTAATTTCGTGGCTGCAGTCACCATCCGCAATGGTTTTGGAGCTCAAGAAAATAAAATCTACCACTGTCTTCCACTTTTTCCCCATCTATTTGCCATGAAGTGATGGGACCGGATGCCATGATCTTAGCTTTTTGAATGCTGAATTTTAAGCCAGCTTTTCCCTGTGGCATATGCAATCGAGTTCCTTGATCAGGGATCGAACCCAGGCCCCCTGCATTGCAGGCTCAGAGTTCTAGCCCCTGGACTGGCAGGGAAATCCAAAATGACCTTGAAGCTCCCCAACTCAATGGTAACATGTCTATTCTGATCTTATTTTACTTCTTAGCTGTATTTGTCACAACTGATCGGTCCCACTGTCTTAAGAAAGCTTCTTTTCCTGATTGTCTTGGCAGGACCTCCTCCTGGGTTTCTTTTTACATCTCTAGCTATTCATTTTTGGGGTATCCTTTGTCATCATCTTCCTTTCTTCAACAAAGAAATGTTGATCTCCAAAGCTCCCCCCACCCCTATCACTCCTGGGATGGGTAATTTCATCCTTTCTCTTGTTTTAAAATACTATTTAAATGCAGATAACTTTCAAGTTCGTATTTTTAGCCCATATCTCACATGTATACCCCAGAAGCTAAAATGCCAGTCTGTCTATGCAACAAGTATTTGTCCAGCTATGTATGTTCTAGGTGCTGTGCCAGAGGGACAACTTTGAGCACTATAAGAGCAACTGATCCCATGTGTAAAGTCTAATGAGGCAGACTGTTGTTTTTTTTTTAAGCAAACTCAGAAGCTCTGGGAGTTGGTGATGGACAGAGAAGTCTGGTGTGCTGCAGTCCATGGGGTTGCAAAGAGTCGGACACAACTGAGTGACTGTACTGAACTGAAGTGTATAATTACAAACTACAACAAGTGCACAAAAGGAAGCGCGTGTTGTGCTGAGAGAGAAACAAAGGAACGTTATATAGAGTGTGTAGTCAAAGCAGGTTTCTTTGAAAATGTAAGGCTTCACCTGAGAACTGAGAGATAAGGGGCAGAGTGTGTTCCTGTTGCCGAGCTCGGTCACGGATGACTCACGTAACACAACCATTTAAGTAAGCCAATGCCCTTTCCTGCAATGAAGCGTATTCTCTAGATTAAGTGAATATCATTACATGCCTCATGACTGACGTTTACAGTTTGAAAATTTGTATATAACATCAAATATGCCTTTCCTACCATAATGTTTTTCTATTTCTGGAAAAATCGGTAACTATGTCAGGAAATTCTTGCTTCTTCTTCGTGAGCATAGTAAGAGACAGAGGCTGTTCAAAATTAAATGTAAATGTCTTTTCTCCATTTGTTTTTCTACCTTGGGATTTTTGTTCCTTTGGTTTCTGAGGTTACCAGTGCATAAATGTTCTTCTGAGGTTACCAGTGCATAAACCCTCTTTTTCTTATCTAAGAAGGGTAATTGGCTAGCCTAATCCTTGGAAAATTATGTACTTGAAAGGCTTTTGTTTTTCTCCCAAGTCTCTACCAGATATCATCATGAAATGTATTTGTACTTTTTAGATGAAGCTCACTCAAAAGATTTTTAAATTCAGAAAACTGTCCATAGTAATGTATAAATGGATACTGAAGACATGAACATTTAATGAGATTTCCTGGAGAGAGTGTGTTTGTTTTATTTAACTAAAATATATTTGGTACTTAATATGTGGCAGTTGATGGGCCAATTATGCACTGTTTGAAGTGCTTTAAAAAAATTAATCATTATCATTGTCCTCACACAGCCCAATAAGATAGGTATGTTATCCCCATTTTACAGATAAGGATAATTAACTTGCACAAAGCCACCTAAATAATAGGTAGTAAAATCAAGCAATTTGTTTTCGGAGCCTAGATCACTAAACACTACTTTGTAAATGTGTTTTCCTCAACTGAATCAGCCTTTGTAGCTCCCTTTGATAAGAAATATTTTGTAATACCACCCCTACCATCCCTAAATGATCATCATAGGTAGTAGAAGTTACTTAACATATAATTTTAAAATCACATAAAACAACATCTGAAATAAAGAGCCAAAGAAGTGTAAATAAAATAAAACAAAATATAATAAAAAGTCTTTCACTATGTAAATATTTGGCAGTTGTCTACACTGGAAGACTCGGTAAAGCTGGCAGATCCTGGCACCTATGTGTTGAATCACTCCTACCAGTGCAGCCTGACACAACAGTGTTGAAATTAACTACTCATACACCAAGAAGTGTAGTGATGCTGGAGATGCCATTTCTCTGGAAGAGAGAACAACTCTCAGTCAAAGTTCTCAACAACTAGAAAACAAGTCTCTTTCAATTTAGGGGAACATTGCAGTACTGAAATTTTAAGGGTATATTAACACTGGGGAAAAAAGAGTTAGGTCCTTGGATAATTACAAATGTACCTTTTACTCATGAGAATGTCTGGATGGGGGGTGGGGGTGGGGGGGAATCCTACATTTTTTATGACTATCCCAGGTGGCTCAGTGGTAAAGAATCCCTCTGCCAGTGGAGGAGATGTGGATTTGATCCCTGGGTCAGGAAGATCCCCTGGAGGAGGAAATGGCAACCCACTCCAGTATTCTTGACTGGGAAATCCCATAGGCAGAGGAGCCTGGAGGGCCACACACACACACACACACACACACCCCTGTTCAGCCCGCTCAGCCCCTCTCCCTCTTCGTGATGAGCCAAAACTTTTCAGTGCTTTCCCCGACCCCTCTGAGGAGTGGAGATGAAGGATTACATTATGGAGAACTATCGCTGTGAAGTGAGGAAAGAATCGCAAGCTCGCAAGGCAGGGCTAACAGGATTAAGCATCATGTAATGGGGACAAATGATGCTTCTCAGACGGACGTGTCAAAATTCAGCCTTATTCCTTCTCTGTCCCACTCCCCCCACCACACACAAACCTGTTCCCCAAAAGACAGTTTCCCCCAGATAGTAATAACATCTAACAGTAAACCATCCCAGCCAGAAACCTGAATTAATTTTGATTCTTCCTTCCCTCCCATCCAATGCCTCCTTGTTTTTTTGTTTCCAAACTTCTTATTTTCCCCTTCTGCCACCCCACCCATAACCCTGAAAATGCCACAGGTTCCTTTCTTCTTCTTTCTCTTTGTTGTGGAATAGTTTAAATACAATAAAATGCACACATTTGAAGTTAAAAAAAAAAAAAAAAGACGCGTCTTGACAAATAAATATGCCCTGGAAATTCCCTT
This sequence comes from Neotragus moschatus, assembly GCA_006410615.1. Taxonomy (NCBI): domain Eukaryota; kingdom Metazoa; phylum Chordata; class Mammalia; order Artiodactyla; family Bovidae; genus Neotragus; species Neotragus moschatus. Next base: position 1,551,500 of record SJYA01002948.1, on the reverse strand, counting down.
GTGTCCCTTTTCACCACTCACCTGTTTTCCCTTCACCCCACACGCACACCTCACACCCAGAAACCACTTTTCTGACTTACATCACTGTGGATTAGTACTATCTATTCTGGAGCCTCATATAAACAGAGTCATATGGTATGTGTATATACTTCTGTGCCTAGCTACTCTGGCTGAACATATCTGAGAGTTATTCACATTGTTGCATGTGTCAGAAGTCCATTCCTTTTTGTTTTTGAGAGTTATCCCATTAAATGAATGTACCACGGTTTGTTTATCGTCCTCCTGCTGACTGATACTTGGGTTGCTTCCAGTTTAGGGTTATTGTGAATAAAGCTGCTCTGAACATTCTTGTATGAAATTTTTTTATTTTTTTTTTTGGACATGGGACATATGTTTCTCTCTCTCTTGGATAAATAGCTAGGAATAGAAATACTGAATCACAGGATAAGCACATTCATAACTACAGAAGAAGCCACACAATGTTTCCGAAATGGTTACAACAGGTTACATTTCCAGTCCCAGAAAGAGCTCAGGTTATTTTACATTCTCACCAGCTTTACACATATTCACTTGAAATCATTCTCCATTTAGCAGCCCCAGTGATTTTTCTTCAATTGAGAACTTGATGATCTTACTCTCCAGTTTAAAATATTAATTCAAAGGCTTTCCAGGGCTCTTGACTCAAAGCCTAATATCTTTAATGTGGTTGGCAAGGTCTCCCAGTGCTATCTGCAGTCACCTGCCTTTTTCCAGACAATTCAATCCAAGGGCTTTTCTTTTGTTTTCTAAAAGGTGTCCAGGTCTTGACCCAGCCTGCTCCTTACCATTCTTCAGCTCTCTACCCTATGTCACTTCCTCAGGATGGACTTTTCTGACCACCACCCATGCTGACTTTATTAGGTCTCCCAATCACATATTCTAAAGACATCCTCTGCTTCCTCTTCACGGCATGATCGCATATGTAATGTAGTACTTCCATCGTTATTTGCTTAATTTGGGGGAAGGGTTGTTTGATTTTTGATTCTCCAGATTCCTTGTAAGCTCCAGGAGAGCAAGGTCCACATCTGCCTTGTTCTCACTCTATCTTTTGTATCTAAGCAAGTTGCCTAGTATATATCAGGCCCTTAATAATACTTATGGGATAAAGGAATGATTTTTCCATGCTTGCCTACCTCCCTCTATCTAAATAGTCACATTGCCACCACTTATTTCCTAACAAATAAGTCTGATCAAATGCTGCTGCAGCCACTAAAAATTCTTAAATCTCTGTTCTTAATAGAATATTATCTAAAAAAAAAAAAAAAAGGCTCTTCAAGAACTCTTACTGTGTAACCTGCCCTGTTTCTTAGGATTCCTGCTGTGTGTTCCATGTCACTGAGTTATTGCTACTTTCGTGTGTTTTTCAAAGACTCTCTGACTTGAACATGTTGTTTACCTTCTATCACGTCCACCTAACAAACTTCTACTTTAAGTTTCAGCTCAAATAGCCTTTCATAAGCCTTCCTAGAGACTCTCTGGACCTCTTACTAATATAGATGCAATTCATGTATCAAAATTAACTTAGACCTCGTTGACTATTTCTCCCTCTTGCTGCTACTGCTAAGTCGCTTCAGTCGTGTCCGACTCTGTGCGACCCCATAGACAGCAGCCCACCAGGCTCTTCCATCCCTGGGATTCTCCAGGCAAGAACACTGGAGTGGGTTGGCATTTCCTTCTCCAATGCATGAAAGTGAGAGGTGAAAGTGTAGAAACTCAGCTCTCCTAGAAAGGACCCCTTTAGCATTTAGGACTGGAATCTTACATGTTCTCATGAGATAACTCATTTTATCCAGGCACTGCTGGCATGTAAGGCTCACAAGAATGGAGACTTGTCAGTAGGTTTCAGAGTTGTATTCACAATACCCAGAGTGGTGCCTGGGAGGTATTAAACATTGCTTTAATATTTGTTGAGTGATGAAGAATGAATGTCGTCTTTATTCCAAGCAGTTCCACAAGGTGAGTCAAGGAGCATCATTGTTCTCCCAGGAACCAGCTTGTTACCATCTTAACTACCAGAAAGAACTAGATTCTTGTAGACATCTTACTTTCTTGGATCTGCTGGGGTTTTCTTTATCTTCCAGATACAAGCAACATGCTTTCATAATGCTTTTGTTTGATCCACCAGGCACCTTGACTGTTTTGTTGAGGATAAAGTGGGTACTTCTACCTCTTACTAGGTCTCTCAACAGTCTCCACTAAAGTCATCAGCTACTTTTTCTCTTTTTCTCTGAATTGAAGAAATGATAATAGCACCTGCTTTGCCCTGAGGGCAAACCTCCTTTACTCTCAGTTCATCAATTTTAGTGAAGCAATGCTACACAAACACTTCTGAATTTAAAATTTTCTTATACACACTGACCAAATATAGGGGCTTCCCAGGTGGTGCTAGTGGTAAAGAATCCACCTGTTAATGCAGGAGACATAAGATACACGGGTTCAATCCCTGGGTCGGGAAGATCCCCTGGAGTGGGAAATGGCACCTCACTCTAGTATTCTCACCAGGAAAATTCCATGAGCAGAGGAGCCTGGTGGGCTATAGTCCTGGGGCTGCAAAGAGTCAGACACGACTGAGTGACTGAGGACATACATAGTATTAAAATAAATAAATATAGTAAGGGATATAACCCTTTCAAAAAAATAGGAAAGTATATGTCTGGAGAAGGAAATGGCAACCCACTCCAGTACTCTTGCCTGGAGAATCCCATGGACAGAGGAACCTGGCGGGCTACAGTCCATGGGGTCGCAAAGAGTCGGACCCGACTGAGCAACTAACACATAGGTCTGCATAGCCACAGATGTATATTGTTCATCATTCATTAAACATTAGGTGAGGAATAGGGACTTCAACCAAGGTGAAGCAGACAAAGCGCTATTTACCCTCCCTTCTGAAAAAAACTAAAAATACAAATGAAATTTATGAAACAAGAGTTTTCAAAACACTGAGCATCAAGGAATGAAAGACAGTGATCCCTGGGACTTCTCTGGTGGCCGAGTGGTTAAGAATCCATCTTTCAATGTAAATGACTTGGGTTCAATCCCTGGTTGGGGAACCAAGATTCCACATATTGCAGGGCAACTAAGCCACAAGCCACAGCTAGAGAGCTGACGTGCCGCAACTGTGGAGGCTGTGCACTCTAGAGCTGTGCTTCACAGCAAGAGAATTCAATGAGCCTCAACCAGAGAAAGCCCTCGAGCCACAACACACACCCAGGGCAGTCAAATAACTAAGAACGTGATCCCTGGGAGATGGAAACAAAGGAGGTGAGCCCTACGATTGCCCAAGATTACCGCTTGAGGATAGTTTCTTGGCAATAATACAGTGGCACGGGGAGGGGGAGCCCAACCAGAGTGGACTCCCTGAATTGAGGCAATGAAGCTGAGTCTGCAGCAGTAAAGTGCAATCAAAGTGGCTAGATTGACAGGTCAGAGTGCCAGATAGGAGGGAATCACACAGGTGGAGTGCTCTAGAGATCTGCAGAGGGTCACACTTGCCGCCTTAGCTGAGAACTGAACAGTGCCTTCATGTCACGGAATGACTCAAGATTGGCAAATATTGGAAGAATTGGAAGGAAAATATATAGACTCACAGAGTTCCTGTTCCTATTAGTGCAGAAAACCTCGGGCATCAGGTGGAATACGCAGGAGGGTTTTGCATTAAATACTGGGGCAAAGTTAGGTCTAAACAAACACTACTTCAGTGCTACTCAACAAAGGTTTTTCAAAAAAAAACCCCACAGCTCTGGTGCTACACAATGAAGTTTAAAAGAACTCTCTAAAAGGTTCAGAGTTTTTAGGTAACTACATCCCAGAAGAAAATTTAGGACCACTTATATGAATGCAAAAGTATTCAACATCAAACAAAGTAAAATTTGCAATGTATGGCATCAAATAGAATATTGCCAGATATGTGAAAAAGTAGGAAAATATGATTGTAATGAGAAAAATTAATCAGTTGAAATTGACCCAGAAGTGGCATAGATGCTAAAATTAAGAGGAAAGGACATTAAAACAATTATTATAACTGTATTTCAAATGTTCTAAAAGTTGAGATGTGGAAGATTTTTTTAAAAATATCTCTTGGTAGGCTGCAGTCCATGGGGTCGGTACTAGTCGGACACGACTGAGTGACTTCACTTTCACTTTCATGCACTGGAGAAGGAATGGCAACCCACTCCAGTGTTCTTGCCTGGAGAATCCCAGGGACGGGGGAGCCTGGTGGGCTGCCGTCTATGGGGTCGCACAGAGTTGGACACGACTGAAGTGACTTAGCAGTAGCAGCAGCAAAGTAAATTTCTGGAAATTAAAACTACAATGTCTAAGAAGAAAATATACTGGGTGCGATTAACAGCAGATTAGTCCTTGAAAAAGAAAAGATTGGTGAACTTGAACACAAGGCAACAGAAACTCTCTAAAATAAAATAGATTGGGAAAAAGACTAAAAATTAAATGAAGAAATCAATGAACTGTGAAACAACCTAAAATGCCTAATATGTATGTTATTGGAGCTTCTGAAGGAGAGAAATGGGGAATAGAAAAAAATAGCTGAAGACATAAGAGTAAATCTTTTCCAAATTGGAGGAAAACTGCAAACCACAAATTCAAGAATATCAACAAACATAAAACCCACCCCTCCGTATACACACACTATGATGAAAATGCCACCAGTACAATATAATCAAATCATTTAAAAACAATCATCAGCAGAAAAATCTTAAAAGCGGATAAAGAAAAAGACATTATAACCAAGGAATAGAGTCAGAAGACAGTAGGTTATTTTTTAGAAACAGTGCAACCAAAAAGACAACATATTTCAAGCATTAAAAGAAAAAAAATGGATCAACCTAGAATCCTATTGTCTGCAAAAATACTTTCAAAAGTAAAGAGGAAATAAAGGCTTTTCAGGCTTAGAAAATCTGAAATAATTGTCACCAGCAGATCTGTACTATCAGAAAAAAAAGTGGTAAAACGAAGTTTTCAGACAGAAGGAAAATGAGCAAGATAGAAATCTAGAGTCTATAAATGAATAAAGAGCACTGGAAATGGTACCTACATAGGTAAGTCATAGATAAATATGAACACATTTTTTCTTGTTATGTGGAGACCCCAGTTGGATTTCTGGGTTGTAAAGATCCACTGGAGAAGGGATGGGCTACCCACTCCAGTATTCTTGGGCTTCCCTTGTGGCTCAGCTGGTAAGGAATCTGCCTGCAATCCGGGAGACCTGGGCTTGATCCCTGGGTTGGGAAGATCCCCTGGAGAAGGGAAAGGCTACCCACTCCAGTATTCTGGCCTGGAGAATTTCATGGACTGTGTAGTCTATGGGGTGGCAAAGAGTTGGACATGACTGAGCAACTTTCACTTTGGACTTCGTCACACAGCATCATCAGATATCATTAAAAGATAATTGTTTAAAACAAAAATGAGAGAAATGTATTGTGGGGTTAACAACGTAAGTAGAAATAAAATGTAAGACAACAATAACTCAAAATCTGGAAGAGGAGAAATAGATGTACTGTTGTAATGTCTGTTTACCAAGATGCATACTATTGCTTAAAGGTAGAATATGATGAAGAAAGTAAATGTAAACCCTACAGCAACCGCTAAAATAACACAATGCTGCTGCTGCTGCTAAGTCGCCTCAGTCGTGTCCGACTCTGTGTGACCCCATAGACAGCAGTCCACCAGGCTCCCCCGTCCCTGGGATTCTCCAGGCAAGAACACTGGAGTGGTTGCCATTTCCTTCTCCAGTGCATGAAAGTGAAAAGTGAAAGTGAAGGCGCTCAGTTGTGTCTGACTCTGCAACCCCATAGACGGCAGCTCGCCAGGCTCCACCGTCCATGGGATTTTCCAGGCAAGACTACTGGAGTGGGGTGCCATTGCCTTCTCCAAATAACACAATATGGCTATTAAGCCAACAAAAGAGTAAAATGGAGTAAGGTAAGGGTTCAGTTTTTTTCTTTTGCAGGTGGCTATCCAGTTTTCCCATCATGCGTGCGTGTTAAGTCACTTCAGTGTGTCCAACTCTATGACCCCATGGACTGTAGCCCATCAGGTTCCTCTGTCTAATGGATTCTCTAGGCAAGAGTACTGAAGTGGGTTGCCATGCCCTTCTGCAAGGGATCTTCCTGACCCAGGGATCAAACCCTTGACTCTTCTGTCTCTCGCCATTTGTTAAAAGCCTGTCCTCTAAACATTAAAAGTCCTTGGCATCCGACAAAGGAGTAAAATGAAGTCACAATAATTATACAACTAAAAGTATACAGAAAAAAAAAAAAAAGGAAAATGGAAACAAAGAACAAATGGGACACACAGAAAACAAATAGCCAAAATGTGAAATTTAAATTTACTAGACCACATCAGATGTAAGTAGTCCAAGCATCCCAATTAAAGGCAGAAATAGAATCGATAAAAAAAGAAGGATCCAGCTGAATGCTGCCTACAAGAAACCCCCTTTAAATACTAAGACACAGACAGGTTAGAGGCAAAGAGAAGGAAAAAATAAACTAGGCTAACACCAACCCAAAGAAAGCTGAAGTGTTTATATTAATATCAGCAAAGACTTTAGAGCAAAGACTATGACCAGGGAAAAAGATGATCCTTTTTTTTAAACAATAATGGGCCAGCTCAGCAAGAGGGCATCCCAGGTGGCTCAGTGGTAAAGAATCTGCCTGCCAGTGCAGGAGACAGGTTCGATACCTGGTCTGGGTCAATCCCACATGCCACGGAGCAACTAAGCCCATGTGCCACAACTATTGAGCCTCTGCTCTGGGGCCCAAGAGCTGCAACTACAGACCCCACGTGACACAGCCATTGATGCCTGCACATCCTAAAGCCTGTGCTCTGCAGCAAGAGAAGCCACTGCCATGAAGTCAGAGCCCTGGAGCTAGAGAGTAGCCCCCGCTGCCTGCAACTAGAGAAAAGCTTTCACGGCAGCAAAGACCCGGCACAGCCAAAAATAAATAAAGAAATAAAATTTTAAAAAGAGAGGAAATAATGAAGATCGGGGTGGTAACAAGTGAAACAGAAAAGAATAACAATGGAAAAATCAATGAAACAAAAAGCTAGTTCTTTGAGAAACTAGTTTTATCAGCAAAATTCATAAATTTTTAGCCAGGAAAAAAGAAAACACAAAGTAATAAGAACAGAAATGAATGAGATGATAATGTTACAAGTTAAAAAGACATTAAAATGACAAGAAGAGTATAAGCCAGCTTATGCCAAAAATTCAGCAACTTAATTAAAATGGCCAAATTCCTTGAAAGACAAGCTACCGAAACTCACTTAGGAAGAAAGAGATGACCTGCATAGTCCTTTATCTGTTTAAAAATTTGACTTTGTAGTTAAAAACCATCCCATGAAGAAAAGTCCAGGTCAAGATTGCTTCATTTATTCTAGTAAATATTTAAGAAATGAATAACATCAAAACCTACCAAAGTCTTCCAAAAAATTAAAGAGGAACTATTTCTCAATTCTGTATAAGAAGTCAAAATTACGCCAGTAGCAAAGGCCAAGTTATTACAAGAAAAGAAAACTACAGACCAACATTTCTGATGAACACGAATATGGAATTTAAAGTGTTTTTGCAAGACAAACCCAACTGTATATGAAAGATAATATTCCATAACCAAATGATGTTTATTACAGAAAGGGAATCAATCATCATATTATAAAACTATACAGAATCCACCTGCAATGCAGGAGACCTGGGTTGGATCCCTGGGTTGAGAAGATCCCCTGGAGGAGGGCATGGCAACCCACACCAGTATTCTTGCCTGCAGAACCCCCATGGACAGAGGAGCCTGGCGGGCTGCAGTCCATGGGGTCATAGAGGGTTGGACATGACTCAGCGACTAAGCACAGCACTCAAACACAGCACAGCATATAAGAAAAACCATGTAGACATCTCAAGCGAGCAGAGAAAGTTTTGGAAAACAATCCAGTATTTGTTTCTGATTAAAGAAAAAATCTCATACCAAACTATGAATAGAAGGAAATTTCTTCAACCTGATACAGGGCACTTAAATTCTACAACTACCATGATAGTTCATAATGGAATACTGAATATTTTTCTCTGATATTAGGAATAAGAGAAAGATTCTTACTCGAACCTCTTCTATTCAACATTGTGCTGGGGGTGTCAATACAAAAGAGTAGAAATGAAGTACAACTATCTTTATTCACTTTTGATGCAGAAAGTTCTATAGAATCTACAAAAATGCTCCTAGTTTTAGTAAATGGGTTTAAAGGCAGCATACAAAAATCAGTTCTATTTCTATACAATTGCAATGATCAAGAAGAATTTGGAATTAAAAATTGCAACTATTTTCAATGGTATCAAAAAATATGAAATGCTTAGAGATAAAACTGACTAAATGTGCAAAATCTATACCCTGATAACAAGATATTGTGGAGAGAAATTAAAGAGTACTTAAATAAACAGAGAGATAAGTGGCGCTTACAAATTGGAAGACTTGGTATTATTAGGATGTCAGTTACCCTACTTTGATGTCTGGTAGTGGGTTTAGTTGCTAAGTCATGTCCTACTCTTGTGACCCCAGGGAGCAAACCCAAGTCTCCTGCATTGGTAAGCATTCTCTTGCCATCCAGGCAGATTCTTTACCACCAAGGTGGTAAAGCCACCAAGGATTTCTAATTTGATGTATGTACTTATTGGAATGATAATCAAAATCCCAGCAAGATTTTTTTTGGGGGGGGGGCGGTTTGGTAAAAATAGCTTCCCTGGTGGCTAAGAGGTTAAAGCATCTACCTGCAATGCGGGAGACATGGGTTTGATCCCTGGGTCGGGAAGATCCCCTGGAGAAGGAAATGGCAACCCACTCCAGCACTCTTGCCTGGAGAATCCCATGGATGGAGGAGCCTGGTGGGCTACAGTCCACGGAGTCGCATAGGTTGATTCTAAATCTCATCTAGAACTATAGAGGACATATAATAATGAAAATAACCTTGAGAAAGACCAAGCAACCCAACTTCAAAGACTTGTTAGAAAGCAACAGTAATAGTGCGGCATTGACACCAAAATAGATAAATAGATAACTGTACCAGAACAGAAAATCCCCAAACAGATTTATACCCATCTGATCAATATTTTCAGCAAAGGGTGCCAAGATCATTTCTTCAATAAACTTGCAAAAAAAAATAGTACCCATTCCTTATATCATACATACAAATTAACTCAAAATGGATCATATACTTAAATATGAAAATAAAAACTATAGAACTTTGGGAGTAAACATAAGAGAAATCTTTGTGACCTTGGGTTAGGCAATGATTTCACAGTCACCAAAAACATAATCCATAAGACATCAAAATTAAAACATATCAGCTCTTTAAAAGATCCTGTTCAGAGAGAGAATGAAAAGCCACAGATGGAGAAAATATTTGCAAACCACATAAAGAATTTATGTCCAGAGTACATAAAGGAGTCACAAAACTCAATAAAGAGAAAATCACCCATTTTTTAAAATAGGCCAAAAATGTGAACAGACCTTCAGTAAATAAGATACACACACGCTCAAAAGATTTAGTACTTAGAGAAATGAAAATTAAAACCACCATAGGATACCACTACATACCTATTAAAAACATCCAAAAACAAGGCTCAGAATACTGTTGTCGGTAAGGAAGTGAAGCAACTGTAGCTCTCATACACACTGCTGGTGGGAACATAAATTACTCAATTACTTTGAAAAACTGTTTTGATAGTTTTTTAATAGGTACTTACTCAAAAGATATAAATGCATTTGTTCATACAAAGACTTGTACATGAATGTTCAGAGACATTTCCTTTGTAACATTTCGAAACTAGAAACAACCCAACTGTCCATGAACAAAAGAATGCTTAAACAGACTGATTAATATGTACAGAGTACAATATTCTTCAGCACTTACAAGGAATGAACTACCGATATGTACAACATGGATGAACTCAGATCCAAAACAGTATTAATTGCATGATTCAATTTATATAAAATTCTAGAAAATGCAACTTATTTTATAGTAATAGAATAGATCAGTGCTTGGCAAGGAGTAGGAAAGATTCAGGGAAATACGAGAGGGCAAGATTACAAAAAGACAAGAGAAAAATTTGGGGTTGATGGATATGCTTATTATTTTGATTGTGGTGACAGTTTCACAGCTGTATACATATGTCAAGGCTTCTCAAATTAGACACTTTAAATATGTGAATCAATAAAGCCATTTAAAAAAAGGTTTGGCAAAAAACAGGATATTTTCATAATTCTAAAACACCTCCCACAAAATGCTTCAAAATGTAAAAGGAAAATGAGTAACTTCACAGTGGAGAAACCTGAGAGATACCCCGTTAGGGATCAAAGTGAACATCACCCAGAGATGGCGATCTCTGAAGGCAGCACCACCTAGTAGGATGCAATGAGAACTCAGTATCATTTTGTGGGGTTCCTGTCGAAGATGAGTAACTTGAACCTGATCGTGAGCAAACCTCAGATCAACTAAATTGTGGGGCATTCTTCAAAAGAACTGGCTGGTAATTTTTTTTTTATGTCTTAAGCTTATAAAAATCAAGGAAAGATTGATAAAAGGAGACTAAAAAGATACAGGCACCAAAAGCAATGCTTGATTCTGAACTGGATCCTTTCCCTACAAAGACATCATTCAGATCATTATGGGCCTGAAGAGTTCGAGGATTAGACGATAACGATGCTAATTTCTGATTTCAATCATCGTATTAGGTCATACATGAGAGTTTCTGAGCTAATGGGAAATAAACTCTCATTTACTTTAGGGTGGTGTGGCATGGATTTGGTTCTATTTTCAGGTCGTGTTAGCAATTTACTCTCAAATGGTTTGGTGCAGGGGTGGGAGTTCTTATTCTGTATTTCCAACCTTTCTGTTAGTTTGTGATTGCTTTAAAAAAAAAAAAAAAAGCTCTACTTACTCATTTATTAATGTATTTGAGCTATCTGTGGAGCAGATTCACAGATGTGAACTAGCTGGGTCAAAGGATCTGAACATCCTTAAATGCGATGTGCGTGCTTAGTTGCTTAGTCGTGTCTGACTCTGCGACCCCATGGACTATAGCCCACCAATCTCCTCTGTCCAAGGTGATAAGTATCACCAAATTACCTTTCAAAGAGACTGCCAACTTATGCCCTGGCCAACAATTTATGAAAGCATCTATTTCCTCTTATTCCTTTTGGGCACTATTAAGCACTTTTGGTTTTTCCAATGGTCATATATGGATATTAGAGTTGGACTGTGAAGAAAGCTGAGCGCCGAAGAATTGATGCTTTTGAACTGTGGTGTTGGAGAAGACTCTTGAGAGTCCCTTGGACTGCAAGGAGATCCAACCAGTCCATTCTGAAGGTGATCAGCCCTGGGATTTCTTTGAAAGGACTGATGCTAAAGCTGAAACTCCAGTACTTTGGCCACCTCATGCGAAGAGTTGACTTATTGGAAAAAGACTTTGATGCTGAGAAGGATTAGGAGCAGGAGGAGAAGGGGACAACAGAGGATGAGATGGCTGGTCGGCATCACCGACTCGATGGACGTGAGTCTGAGTGAACTGCGGGAGTTGGTGATGGACAGGGAGGTCTGGCGTGCGGCAATTCATGGGGTCACAAGAGTCGGACACGACTGACCAACTGAGCTGAACTGAACTGGACTGAAGCACATTTTAGCCATGCTACTGGTGTAATGGTATCAACATTTTTAAAAATATTTATTTTTAATTGATTGATGATTGTTTTACAATGTTGGTTTGATTTCTGTCACACATCAACATGAATTAACCATATCAACACTTTTGATCTTTGTCAACGTGTTATCTCATTTTAATTTATATTTCTTTAGTCACTAGTGAGGTTGAGAGACTTTTTATGTGTTTATAAGCAATTTGGATTTCTTTTTTGTGAACTTCACGTTCACATCCTTTGTCCAATTTCAAGCCGTTCACATTTTCCTTTTATTTATGAATTCTTTGATATTAAAAAAAGTGGGTTTTTTTTTGTAGTCTGAATTTTTTTCACTTTTTCTAGTGCGTTATCTATCTTTTAACTTAGACTATACTGTTTTTATCCTAATCAGCTATTTTAATTTTTATGTACCCATTTTTTTCCTATTCAGCTTCTCAGTTTTGTGGCTTGCTTAGAAAGATTTTCTTCGATTCAAAATTATATGTGTGTGTGTTTCCACATGCCCATGCTTTCTTATTCTTTGTTTTACTTATTTACATTTAAATTGTTTATTTGTCTGGAATTTATCTGGTGTAAGGAATCAGACAAGCACCCAGCTTTATGTTTTCTTAAACGGCTGGGCAATTACCTGAGAACCAATGACTACATTGTATGATTTTATTTCTTTCCTCCCTGATTTGAAATACAGCTTTACCATACACTAGCTTCTCAAGTGTACTTAATCTGTTTCTGAATTCTAACCTGTTTCTTTAATCTGTCTTTCTTTTCATGTACCAGTACCAAACATTTTTCACAAATGCAGCTTTATAATATGCTTCAGTGCATACTAGGGTCACGAAAAGTCAAGCACAACTTAGTGACTAAACCACCACCATACTAGGGTTAATTCTTCTTTATTACTTTTCTTCTTCAGAATTTTCCCGGCTAGCCTTATTTGTTTATTTTTCCATTTGAACTTTAGACTCTGTCTACTTTCACAAAAACCTATAATGTATTTTTATTGACATAAAGTTAAAAGTAAAGGTTAATTTAGGGAGAATATGTATTTTCACACCATTAAATCTTCTTATTGATGAACATGGTATGTATTTTCATTTGCTTCTTCTTCCATTTTCTTCCATCGTTGTTGCTGACATTATAAAAGTGAGTATTGGCGCTCTTTTGAGTACAGTATTTTTCTTCCTTTTTTTCTAGCTTTCTTTTTCTGAAACATAAAAATGCTGTTGATTTTCAATATTTGTCTTGCAACCAACCACCTTCCTGGCTTAATTCAGTCTGTTTTAGAGATTTTTTTGACAGAGTTTTTCAAATAGTACTCTTGGGTTGTCTGCTGCTGCTAAGTCGCTTCAGTTGTGTCCGACTCTGTGCAACCCCATAGACGGCAGCCCACCAGGCTCCCCCGTCCCTGGGATTCTCCAGGCAAGAACACTCGAGTGGGTTGCCATTTCCTTCTCCAATGCATGAAAGTGAAAAGTGAAAGTGAAGTCGCTCAGTTGTGTCAGACTCCTAGTGACCCCATGGACTGTAGCCTACCAGGCTCCTCTGCCCATGGGATTTTCCAGGCAAGAGTACTGGAGTGGGGTGCCATTGCCTTCTCCTTGGGTTGTCTAGATATGTAATCATATTACCTGTGAATATCATCATATTGTCTTCACGTTAGAATTTTTAAACTTATTTTTAAATCTTGGGTTCATCTAGAACAATGTTTAAAAATAACTGTTAAAAAAGGTAAGGGCTTCCCTGGTGATCTAGTGGCTAAGAATCCACCTGTCAATGCAGGGGGCATGGGTTCCATCCTTGGTCTGGGATGATTTCCCATGCCAGGGAGCAATTAAGCCCATGTGCCACAACTATTGAGCCTGTGCTCTAGAGCCCAGGAGCCACAAATGCTGAAGACCGTGCACCCTAGGATCTGTGCTCTTCAACAAGAGAAGTCCCGCAGTGAGAAACCCGAGCACTGCAATGAAGAGTAGTCCCTACTCACCTCAGCTGGAGAAAGCCCACGCACAGCACAGCCAAACATCAACCAATCAATCTTTAAAAGCAAAGATACTGACTACTGCTACTGCTAAGTCGCTTCAGTCGTGTCCGACTCTGTGCGACCCCATAGATGGCAGCCCACCAGGCTCCCCCATCCCTGGGATTCTCCAGGCAAGAACACTGGAATGGGTTGCCATTTCCTTCTCCAATGCATGAAAGTGAAAAGTGAAAGTGAAGTCGCTCAGTCGTGCCTGACTCTTAGAGACCCCATGGACTGCAGCCTTCCAGGCCCCTCCGTCCTTTATACTCAATACTCTGTAATGACCTATGGGGGAAAAGAATCTAGGAGAGTGGATACCACAACTAGAGAGTGGTCCCTACTCTTTACTACTAGAGAAAACCCACACATAGCAATGAAGACTCAGCATAGCCAAAATATAAATAAACAAAAAAGAGTGGATATATGTACATGTACAACTGATTGACTTTACACCTGAAACTAACACAGCATTGTAAATCAACTATACGCCAAGAAATTTTTTAAAAATTCATTGAGGTGTCTTTATAATCCATAAAATAGAAATGTCAATAAATGAAAAAAGGCTGAATGAATGACCAAGTGAACACACATGTGCAGCTCCACACACCCCACTCCCAGTTTCCACTCTTACACCCCTCCCCACAGGACACCTCTGCCCTGTTGTGAACAGGTTGTATGCATTACGGTTTTAAGATGCTACTGGATTCTGGTTTGTGTGTGAAGATTACACTGGCTTTGGGGGAAAATCTGACTTTCTTTTCCCTGTGTATTAGGCTTAAAATAACTAAACTGTCAATATTCAACTGTTCTGGAACTTCAAAGATAGCAATTGCATTGAAAAAATTTAAATAGATGGAAGGACATTCAGAATACCTAACATTGTTAAGATGGCAACACTCCTCAAGTTGGTTGAGAGATTTAACACAACTGTATTGAAATACCAGCTGGACTCTTTATAGAAATTGACAAGCTGATCCTAAAATTTATGTGGAAATAAAAGGGACATAGAATAGCCAAAGTGAAAGTATAAGCCACTCAGTCGTGTCCAACTCTTTGTGACCCCATGGATTGTAGCCTACCAGGCTCCTCAGTCCGTGGAATTTTCCAGGCAAGAGTACTGGAGTGGGTTGCCATTTCCTTCTCCAGGGGATCTTCCCGACCCAGGGATTGAACCTGGGTCTCCTGCATTGCAGGCAGACGCATTACCGTCTGAGCCACCAGAATAGCCAAAGCCACCTAGAAAAGGAACAAATTTGGATGGCTCATATTTCTTGATTTCAAAAGTTACTACAAAACAGTAATTAACACTTTATAGACATAGATACTGACATAAAGATCAATGGAAAAGAACTGAGAATTGGGAAATAAGCCCTCATATTTACAATCACTTGATTTTTCAACAAGGATATTCCAACAATTAAATGAGTGAAAGAGTAGTCTTTTCAATGAATGGTGCTGGGAAAACAGGATGGTCAAATGCAAAAGAATGAAGTTTGACTCCTAACTTTCACACATACAAACATTAACTCAAGATGAGTCAAAGACCTAAATGTAAGAACTAAACCTGTAACACTCTTAGAAGAAAGCATAAGAGTAAATCTTTATGATCTTGGATCTGGCAATAGTTTCTTAGACATGAAACTGAAAGCATAAACAAAACAACAAAATAGATTCAGTAAAGTGGACTTCATGAAAATTAGAAACTTCGGTGCATCAAAGGACATTACCAAGAAAGTGGAAAAGAAAACCAATTTAATGGAAAAATATTTTCAAATCATGTATTGGATGAAGGACTTGTATCTAGAAAATGAATGTAAGGAACTCTTAGAATTCAATAATAAAAAGATACATAACTGTGCACAGAAAAAGGAAACCATAAACAAAACAGACAACCTATGGAATGGAAGGAAATATCTGCAAACAATGCGACTGACAAGGGCTTCATTTCCAAAATATACAAACGGCTCACAAAACTCAATATCAACAAACCAAAAGGGATGGTATGGGGAGGGAGGAGGGAGGGGGGTTCAGGATGGGGAACACGTGTATACCTGTGGCGGATTCATATTGATGTACAGCAAAATCCATACAGTATTGTAAAGTAATTAACCTCCAATTAAAAGAAAAAGAAAAAAGAAAAAAACCCAATCAAATGAAAAAAAAACTTGGCATAAGACCTAAATAGATATTTCTCCAAAGAAGACATATATATGGCCAATGAAAATATACTCAACACATGAAAATTTTCAGCACATGAAAATATATTCAACATCGCTAATTACTGCTGCTGCTGCTGCTGTTGCTAAGTCACTTCAGTCGTGTCCAACTGTGTGCGACCTCATAGACATCAGCCCACCAGGCTCCCCTGCCCCTGGGATTCTCCAGGCAAGAACACTGGAGTGGGTTGCCATTTCCTTCTCCAATGCGTGAAAGTGAAGTCGCTCAGTCGTGTCTGACTCTTAGCAACCCCATGGACTTCAGCCTACTAGGTTCCTCCACCCATGGGACTTTCCAGACAAGAGTACTGGAGTGGGATGCCATTGCCTTCTCTGTGCTAATTACTAGAGAAATACAAATCTAAACTACAGTGAGGTTATCACCTCACCCGGGTCAGAATGGCCACCCTCAAAAAGTGTACAGATAATAAATGTTGGGGAAGGTGTGGAACCTTCCCACACTGTTGGTGAGAATGTAAATTGGTGCAGCTGCTATGAAGAATAACATGGAGTATCGATGAAAAGCTCAGAATTACCATATGATCTAGCAATCTCAATTCTCACATCCATATGTGATTACTGGAAAAACCATAGCTTTGACTATACAGGCCTTTGTTGGCAAACTAATGTCTCTGCTTTTTAATATGCTGTCTAGGTTGGTCATAGCTTTTCTTCCAAGAAGCAAGCGTCTTTTAACTTTATGGCTGTAGTCACCATCTGCAGTGATTTTTGGAGCCCAAGAAAATAAAGTCTGTCACTGTTTCCATTGTTTCCCCAAATTATTGGACCATAAAGATGGTTCATTAAAGAGAGAGTTGGACCATAAAGAAGGCTGAGCGCTGAAGAATTGATTCTTTTGAACTGTGGTGTTGGAGAAGACTCTTGAGAGTCCCTTGGACTGCAAGATCAAACCAGTCAATCCTAAAGGAAATCAATCCTGAATATTCATTAGAAGGGACGATGCTGAAGCTGAAGCTCCTACACTTTGGCCACCTGATGCAAAGAACTGACTCATTGGAAAAGACCCTGATGCTGGGAAAGATTGAAGGCAGGAGGAGAAGCAGACGACAGAGGACAAGATGGTTGGATGGCATCACCAACACAACGGACATGAGTTTGAGCAAGCTCCGGGAGATGGTGGAGGACAGGGAAGCCTGGCATGCTGCAGTCCATGGGGTTACAAAGAGTCAGACACGACTGAGTGACTGAACAACTAGCAATCCTAATCTTGNGCAGACGACAGAGGACAAGATGGTTGGATGGCATCACCAACACAACGGACATGAGTTTGAGCAAGCTCCGGGAGATGGTGGAGGACAGGGAAGCCTGGCATGCTGCAGTCCATGGGGTTACAAAGAGTCAGACACGACTGAGTGACTGAACAACTAGCAATCCTAATCTTGGCCACATATGCAGAAAAAGAAACCCTTTAATTCGAAAAGATACATGCAGCCTCATGTTCATAGCGGCACTATTTACAATAGCCAAGACATGGAAGCAACCTAAGTGTCCATTGACAGGTGAATGGATAAAGAAGGTGTAAATACACACACACACACACACACACACACACACACACACACAATGGAATATTACTCAGCCCTAAAAACAGTGAAAGAATGAGATAATGCAATTTGCAGCAACATGAATGAACTTAGAGATTATTACACTAAGTGAAGTAGACAAAGAAAGAAAAATATCATTATGTCATTTATTTGTGGAATCTACAAGATAATACAAATGAACTTATTTACAAAACAGAAATAGACTCAAAGACATAGAAAACAAACTATGGTTAATAAAGGGGAAGGAGGAGAGGATAAATTAGAAATTTGGGATTAACAGATACAAACTAGTATATTTTAAATGGATAAACAACAAACCCTTACTGTATAGCACAGAGAACTATACTCAATATCTTGTAATAACCTATAATAGAAAAGAATCTGAAAAAGAATATATATATGTGTGTGTATAACTAAATCACTTTGCTATACACCTGAAACTAACACAGCTTTGTAAATGGATTATGCTTGAAATTAAAAGAGAAACATAGCTCAAATAAGAAATGTGAAAAGGATCTGTAAGACATTTCTTCAGGACAAACGGCCAATAAACACGTGAAAATATACTCAACATCAATAACCATGAGGGAAATGAACAAAAAATCAATGAGATATCACTTTACATGTACAAGAATTGCTATAACAAAAAAAAAGACAGATAATGAGTACTGACAAAAATGTGGAAAAAATGACACTCCCATACACTGCTGGTGAGAATATAAAAGAGTACAGCCACTTTGAAAACAGTCTAGCAGGTCCTCATAAAATTTAACATAGGGTTACCACATGACCCAGGAACTTCACTTCTAAGTATATACCCAAGAGAAGTAAAAACATATGTCCGTATGAAAATTTGGACACAAATGTTTTTAACAGTTCTATTTATAATAGTCCAAATGTAGAAATAACTCAAATATATATTGACTGATCGTTGTGCAAAGAAACGTGGTAGATCCATTCAACGGAAAATGATCTGGCCATAAAAAGGAACGAATTACTCATACCACCCACGACATGAATGAGTCTTGAACACATTATTGTAATTGAAAGAAGTCATACGGGAAAGACTCCATATTATTAACATATGATTCCATTTACATGAAATGTCCAGAATAGGCAAATCCATAGAGTCACAAAGTAGATTAGCAGTTGCTTAGGGCTGGGANACCCACGACATGAATGAGTCTTGAACACATTATTGTAATTGAAAGAAGTCATACGGGAAAGACTCCATATTATTAACATATGATTCCATTTACATGAAATGTCCAGAATAGGCAAATCCATAGAGTCACAAAGTAGATTAGCAGTTGCTTAGGGCTGGGATGGAGAAAGTTGAACTGGGGGATAATGGATATTGGGGTTTCTTCGTGGGGTAGTGAAAGTGTTCTAAAATTGATTATGGTAATAGTTGCACAAGTCTGTGAATATACAAAAAGCTATT
Source organism: Neotragus moschatus (assembly GCA_006410615.1). Classification (NCBI taxonomy): domain Eukaryota; kingdom Metazoa; phylum Chordata; class Mammalia; order Artiodactyla; family Bovidae; genus Neotragus; species Neotragus moschatus. Next base: position 1,532,523 of record SJYA01002948.1, on the reverse strand, counting down.
GTATTGTATACTTTGAATGCATGAATTGTAGGGTACGTGAATTATATCACAAGAAAGCTGTTACCAGAAACATGTCATTTCATATGGTTCAACCCAATATTGTCCAATGTCCTTTTTCTAAAGTTTCTTTAAAAAAATATTTATTTATTCAACTGCATCAGGTCTTAGATGTGGCACGTGGGGTCTTCCTTGCTGTGCACAGGTTCTTTAGTTGTGGCGTAAGAACTCTTAGTTGTGGCATATGGGATCTAGTGCCCTGACCAGGCGTCGAACCCAGGCCCCCTGAAATGGGAACACAGAGTCTTAGCCACTGGATCACCAGGGATGTCCCCCAATATCTTAAATAGCATCAGCTTATCTGGTATGACTTGAAGAACTGAATCTAGGAAGAGAAGAGGGAATGTAAACATTACCTTCATAAGAAGGTAGAAAAGGAGGCAAACAGTGGGAGCAGCAGGGGGCTGGTTTGCTTTTTGAGGACAGGACTTAGACTTCCTGCATAAGAAGAGGAGAAAGAAGCCGCAGAGTGGAAGATGTTGAAGAAGCAGGAACAAGGTTGACGGGTGACCTCCAGAGTCATGGCGGAAGCAATCACCTGGGAAGGAGTCCAGCCTCTCTCCCATAAGAGAGGAAGGAAGAGGGAAAGGATGAATTCAGATACTAATTAGTTGGTGGTGCAGGGAACTTTTTTTTTTCTTCTTACTGGCCTAAATTTTTTCTGGAAAGAAGGCAAAATCGTTTGTAAAAATACAAGAAGAGAAAGCAAGGTCATGAGTTTGAAAAGAGGGAAACGTTAGGGCTTGGTAAGGGGAATGAATGAGGAAACAAAGGGGCTTGGGAGGGCTTGAGGGCTTGAAGATCTGGCTGCCAGCAGAGGAACGGACTCTGAAGTGATGCGGAGACATGGCCCCTGCAGATCCCCGGAGTCTTGTTCATTTGGGAGCCATCTCCTCCTGAGTCATTCCTGCTTCAGGCCAGACAACCCCAATTCTTTCAATATTACTCATACATTTTGGCTTTGAGCCTCTTACTCTCTGGACAGCTTCCTCTGAACTGGCTGCCTTTGGCAACCTTTCTCCCAGAACAGAATGTTCTTTGTTGGTGAGTGCTGATCCAAGTCCACCTCCCTGATTCTGAGCCCTATGCTCTCATTAATTCAACCTAAGATGACCAGATTCCACTTGGCAGCCTCATGGCATTGGGTCAGTGCCAAATAAATACAAGGAGCAGACAGAAATCTACCTGATAATATATCAGGCTCCTGCCTTGTTAGGCAGGGGAGAAAGTGGGATGGGTGGAAACCAGCAGTTTGTCAAAGAAGTTAGAAAGATGTTTAACAAGGTGAGTGGTGAACGTCTAAAGGTGTAGGATCAGGGATCAGGGTGAAAACACATATGTGGGCCATTCCCCCAGGGTGCGTAAGGCCAGCCAGACTGGCACGTCATCCGTCACCTTGAACCTAGTTACTGAACACAGCCAGTCAAGCACGTTACCCTGGAGATCCACAGCCCACTGGGGTTCAGGACTGTCATAAGATAAAGAGGAAGGTCCAAGGGAACCCTAGGAAATATCTTTCGACCTCAGCTGCTGGAGTTATATAGGCGTTACTGCCGGTCTGAGTCTCTAAGCACCAGAAGGCATAGAGTCCCTGATTCCAGAAGGGGTAGGATAAGCATGGTAGAAGGGACACTGCCTTTGGTGTCAGATAAGACCCTGATGCTGGGAAAGATTGAGGGCAGGAGGAGAGGGGGACGACAGAGGATGAGACAGTTGGATGACATCACGGACTCAATGGACATGAGTTTGAGCAAACACCGGGAGACAGTGAAGGACAGGGAAGCCTGGTGTGCTGCAATCCACAGGGTGGCAAAGAGTCAGACATGACTTAGTGACTGAGCTACAAGCAGATTTCAAGCCCATCTCTGCTACTTATCTGCTGTGAAACTCTAGAATTTGGCATGCTGCTTAGCCATTCAGAGCCTCAGTTTCCACATCTGTAGAATGGAAATTAATCACATCTACCCTCAGGGCTGGTGGTTGAGAAAAATGGTACCAGTGGCCCATTTCTGGGTCTTTATTTTGGCAATTCCCTCAGAAGTGCATTTGACACGGCCTGGATTTGCCTGAATAGTTCCTGGTCAGTCTTCACGCCCCATCTGGCTCTCTTCTGCCCCCTGCAAACCCTCTTAGATTAGATGTCCTTCTCCTTGCTTGCTTTGTTCACTCCCTTCTCAGGACTGACTGTACCCCATCAGAACTCATGACCTGTCTCTTCCCAGGTCTGTGGAGGCAGGAACAGGATCCTGCTACCAACGTACCCCCAGTTCAGGGCACATCCCAGGCAATCAGCAGATAAGCATTGAAGAGATGAAGTTTCGAAGATGAAGTGAGAATAATGCATGTTTAGCCCATACCTCCCAGAATGCACTAGAAGGACAAAGGAATACTTATCCACTTTCTAACCTCCCTACAGGTGCTTTGGCTTCCTTAAAATTCTCCCCAGGGGCTTCCCACGGCCCAGAAGCTGCTGCTGCTGCTAAGTCGCTTCAGTCGTGTCTGACTCTGTGTGACCCCATAGACGGCAGCCCACCAGGCTCCCCCGTCCCTGGGATTCTCCAGGCAAGAACACTGGAGTGGGTTGCCATTAAGACTCCACATTCCCAATGCAGGAGGCCCAGGTTCATTCCCTGGTCAGGGAACTAGATTCTACACATTATAACTAAGAGTCAACATGCCAAAACTAAAGAGGCTACATGCCACAACTAAGTTAATTAGTTAATTTAAAGAATTCTCCCAAAGCCTGTGGGGAGAATCCAGGGAAGAGAGCACAACCCCTGGAAACAGAATGCGTGAGTTCCTCTCCTGCCTCTGTCATTCACCAGCTATATGATTTACCCTATCCGTGCCTCAGTTTACTCATCTGTGACATGAGTCATAGGTTGCCACAGAGATTAAATAAGCCACAATGCTTGTAACAATGCCTGGAATGGAGTAAATACCATAAAATATTTAATAAACCTCCAGAAAATGCCCCGCATCAGTACTCCTGGCTGTCCTGCCAGGCTCCTTCTCTCCTACGTCAGCTGCCTGTGACGCGCTCCCACTCTTGTTGATAACAAAACAGCACCCAGTCATGACTTGTGGAGTCTAGGCAACCTACATCTCAGATTGCAATCAGCCACACTCGTGTGATTACCGAAACCACAGCTTCTCACTCTTTAATGTGTCTCTTAATCAGCTGAGGATTTTATGAACTCTGATTTGGAAGCTGGGGCAGGCCTGAAATGTTCCATTTCTAACAAGCTCTCAGGTGATGCCTATGTTGTAAGTTCACGGACCACAATGAACACTAGGATTCCTTTTTCTCACAGGTAAGTGAAAGACTAGCATATAAACAAAAGTGAGAAAGAAGATTAGAATGAAAGAAATCAAAAGATACCCAAACATAGGTAGTTTCTACCGTTGTTTCTGCATTTTAATGTTGTCAGTGTCTGATTCTCTTGGCCACAAAATGGTTGCTTTGGCTCTAGCCATCAAGTCCAAGACCCAGGCAGAAAGAAGACAGAGTGGGTCAAGAGGAGGGCCAGATTTTTTTTTTTTTTTTGGCTGCACTGTTCCTTTTGGCAGCGCATGGGATCTGTTTCCCTGACCAAGAATTGAAACCAGATCCCCTGCACTGGGAGCTCAGAGTCTTAACCACTAGACCATCAGGGAAGTCTCAGAGGGCCAGTTCTGAGCCTGCCTCTTTAACACAAAAGCAAAAGCTATCCCACAAAGCTCTGACAGAACTCTGCTTACATCTCATCGGCAAGAGTGCTTTCACATGGCCACCACTAGCTTCAAGGAAGCCTGGGAAGGTGTTTGAGCACAGTCCTGCCCCAAAATGACTTTATTTTCTTGGGCTCCAAAATCACCGCAGATGGTGACTGCAGCCATGAAATTAAAAAGATGCTTGCTCCTTGGAAGAAAAGCTATGACCAACCTAGACAGCATATTAAAAAGCATAGACATTACTCTGCCAACAAAGGTCCGTCTAGTCAAAGCTATGGTTTTTCCAGTAGTCATGTATGGATGTGAGAGTTGGACCATAAAGTAGGCTGAGCACTGAAGAATTGATGCTTTTGAACTGTGGTGCTGGAGGACTCTTGAGAGTCCCTTGGACTGCAAGGAAATGAAACCAGTCAATCTAAAGGAAATCAGTCCTGGATATTCATGGGAAGGACTGATGCTGAAGCTGAAGCTCCAATACTTTGTCCATTGATGTGAACACCAGACTCACTGGAAAAGACCGTGATGCTGGGAAGGACTGGGGGCAGGAGGAGAAGGGGACAACAGAGGATGAGATGGTTGGATGGGATCACCTACTCGATGGACATAAGTTTGAGCAGGCTCCGAGAGCTGGTTATGGCAGAGGGGCCTGACATGAAGCAGTCCATGGGGTGGCAAAGAGTCAGACACAAGTGAGCAACTGAACTGAACTGAATTGCCCAAAACAAAATGGAAAAGAAGAAGAGGAATGGAAAAGGGACAAGTAACTGGCAATATCAGCCAGTCTGTGCATATGCCCAGATTCATGTACACATTTTTTTGCACTCAGAAAATTACGGGATTAGTAAAATAGTCTCTCCCTCCTCTGGCGGAGGAATGGGTCGGTGGAGGCCTGCTGCAGGGTTGGGGGCAAAGAGTGTAGTAGTGTGTGCATGGGACCTTTTGAAGGAGGTCGCCATTATCTGCAGTATCTCCACCATAGTTGGGCCTCAGGTTAAATAACGGAGGGAACACTGCCCTTCAGCAGAAAATTGGATTAAAGATTTACTGAGCATGGCCCCGGCCATCAGAACAAGATCCAGTTTCCCCTTCAGTCAGTCTCTCCCATCAGGAAGCCTCCATCAGAGGACAGACTGAAAACCACAATCACAGAAAACTAACTAATCTGATCCCATGGACTACAGCCTTGTCTAACTCTAAAACTATAAGCCATGCTGTGTGGGTCCACCCAAGACAGATGGGTCATGATGGAGAGTTCTGACAAAATGTGGTCTACTGGAGAGGGAAATGGCAAACCACTTCAGTATTCTTGCCTTGAGAACCCCACGAACAGTATGAAAAGGCAAGAAGACAGAACACTGAAAGATGAACTCCTCCGGGTGGTAGGTGCCCAATATGCTCCTGGAGATCAGTGGAGAAATAACTCCAGAAAGAATGAGGGATGGAGCCAAAGCAAAAGCAATACCCAGCTGTGGATGTGACTGATGATGTAAAGTCCGATGCTGTAAAGAGCAAAATTGCATATGAACCTGGAATGTCAGGTCCATGAATCAAGGCAAACTGGAAGTGGTCAAACAGGAGATGGCAAGAGTGATCATCGACATTCTAGGAATCAGTGAACTAAAATGGACGAGAATGGGTGAATTTAACNTTGACTCACTGGGAAAGACTCTGATGCTGGGAGGGATTGGGGGCAGGAGGAGAAGGGGACGACAGAGGATGAGATGGCTGGATGGGATCACTGACTCGATGGACATGAGTTTGAGTAAACTCTGGGAGTTGGTGATGGACAGGGAGGCCTGGCATGCTACAGTCCATGGTGTTGCAAAAATCGGACACGACTGAGCGACTGAACTGACTGAAATGACTGACTGAGGGCTCAGGGATGATCCATTATCTTTGTGCCAAATCAGCATCATTACCGTGAAACCTTCCTTAGGAAGTTTCTCAAACAGTCATGTACATAAGCAGTGCAGCGGAATAGTGAAAACCTGCCCACCCCTCACATCAGCTGCTTCCCTTCTTCTATTATTTTTTTTTAAATAATAGCTCCACTGAGATAAATTCACATACTATAAAGTTCATCCTTTTGAAGTGTATAATTCAATGGTTTTCATTATAGCGACAGACTTGTTTACCTATCACCTCTATCAATTTTAAAACATTTCCATCATCCCCAAAAGAAACTCCATATCCATTTAGCAGACACTCCTTACTCCCTGTTCCTCCAGCCTCTGGCCACCACTAATCTGTTTTTTTAATGTCTATGGGTTTGCTTACTCTGAGTGTTTTACATAAATGGGATTACTCAATATGTGAGACTTCACTGACCATAATGCCGTCTGTGTGCATCTGTGTTGTCACAAGATGCAAGAGTTCATTCTTTTTTATGGCTGAGTAATATTCCCTCACACACACAAAGATATATAGTCCTGTGTAGTAACACAATACGTAATACACAATAATACAATACTAAGTGGGAAAGGAATTGGAAAAAGAATTGGTACATGCGTATATGTAACTGAACCACTTTGCTGTATACCTGAAAGCAACACAACATTGCTAATCAACAATGCCCCAATACAAAAGGAAAAGTTTAAATAAATAAATAAATACACCAAATTAAAGCCATGGGAACTTCTTCACCAACTCACTGGACCTGCTCAGTTGTCTGTGCTGGTGGACGCTGGTCCTGGGAGCACTCTCTGGCCTTGCTCTTGGATCAACGCATTTAGCACCGTTGTCTGAGTCCAGGGGTTGGGCTTTTAAAGATAAGCGGTTTCGTTGCTATTGTGTGGAGCTGGGACCAAGGGGACTTGGCTAATTGGGAGCCTCGGCCCACAGAACAAACGGCCACATGAAATTATGTCCCTTTGAGGTACTGTTGTAGGCGTCCCTGGTGGCTCAGTGGTAAAAAAAAAGTCTGCCTGCAATGCAGGAGCTACAGGAGACATGGGTTCGACCGCTGGGTCAGGAAGATACCCTGGAAGAGGGCATGACAACCCACTCCAGTATTCTTGCCTGCAGAATCCCATGGACAGAGGAGTCTGGTGGGGTACAGTTCTTGGGGTCACAAAGAGTTCGACATGCCTGAAGCGACTTAGCATGCACAAGGTACTGGTACCTCCCCAGGGTGTTGTAAGAGGTGGGACATGGGTGGGGACATGCCAGTCTCTGTCCCATGTCTAGGCCTGGGGACAATTCCCCCCATCTTGGTAGTCATTGCTCTGTCTCCATGTAAGATACTTGCCTTTTCCCCTCATCCTCAAAGATGACCCAACATAGTCCTGCAGCAAATAATATTTGAAAGAATAGAGTCAAAGATGCGGGCTGTTTTGAGGTTCCTTGTGCTTTCCTCCATATCAACTCATCCCTTTCAGGTGAGAGAACACAAAATCGGGTTTCCTTCTTACAGCCCATGAGGGAAAAATCTACTGGGAGCACATTATGAATTAATTGCTCTCTAAACTATCTTGCCATAGTATGAGTATGCTTATTATGCTTATTCTTTATGCTACTATTATTATTACTTTTAAACTATTATTTTAAGTAATAGTTGGTAAAATATTTGCCAATTTGTTATTGTTTAGTTGCTAAGTCATGTTCAACTCTTTTGCGACCCCGTGGATTGTGTAGCCCACCGGGCTCCTCTGTCTGTGGGATTTCCCAGGCAAGAATACTGGAGTGGGTTGCCATTTCCTTCTCCAGGGGATCTTCCCAACCCAGGGATTGAACCTGTGTTTCTTGCCCCTTCTACATTGGCAGGCGGAATCTTTAGCACTGAGCCACATGGAAACCCCCATTTGCCAGTTTACCCTAGGGTAAATACAGCTTTGATTCAAATCCAAGACCTCAAAAATGTGTCATTCAGGACTTTTGGACTTTGAGGGAGAGGGAGAGGATGGGAAGATTTGGGAGAATGGCACTGAAACATGTATACTATCATGTAAGAAACAAATCGTCAGTCTATATTCAATACAGGATACAGGATGCTTGGGACTGGTGCACGGGGATGATCCAGAGAGTTGAT
>SJYA01002948.1:1456378-1518845 GCA_006410615.1 Neotragus moschatus | reverse complement strand
AAAGCAGAAATAGATGTTTTTCTGGCACTCTCTTGCTTTTTCCAAGATCCAGCGGATGTTGGCAACTTGATCTCTGGTTCCTCTGCCTTTTCTAAAACCAGCTTGAACAGGTTTGATCAGGAAGTTCACGGTTCACGTATTGTTGAAGCCTGGCTTGGAGAATTTTGAGCATTACTTTACTAGCTTGTGAGATGAGTGCAACTGCTATATTTGTACTTAATTAGTTTTGTTTATTGCCTGTCCCTCCACTAAGACATCAGTTGGATAAGGGCAGTGATTTGTTTCCTGTTCTCTGCTGCATCTCTAGCAGCCTGCCCAGTGCTGGCACATAAGAGCTCCAGAAAATGTATTGGATCCATGAACGAATATTCCTAAATTTTCTCCAGGTCTGTATAGGGTCCCAACCATGTCAGAACATTTGGAGTCTGAGAAATGATTCTAGTCAAGATAACATATTTTAGCCTCCAGTCTTAGGTGTCTTTTTCAATTTGTTCTTGACCCATATCCACACCAGGCATCTAGCAACACAATCTCAAATACAGCTCACTTTCATCACTGCCAAGAAGGTTCTTTGAAGTGTTGGATCTGGTCATGCCACTCTTTTCTGGAAGAATCTAACATTGCTTCTTGATGGTTAGGTCTCCATGTTACTTTTTTATACCAGTTAGGATGCTTCTAGATGTTTTTAAAACCAGAAAGCATACCTCCAACTGGTTTAAACAATGTGGACATGAATCAAATCCAGTAAAGAGTCCAGATATGGAGCAGACAGAATCTGATTGGGTCCTGTGGCTCCTGCTTCATTGACCTTGGCTAAGCCCTACATAGGTTTCATTCACAGGCTTGTAGAGAGAAAGTAGCTTCAGTGATGGCCTGACTTGCTTACTGAATAACATCCAAAAGAGGAGAGACCAATGTACCTTTTTAAAAATTTATTGACGCATAGTTGATTTTATGGGTTTCCCAGGTGGCACTAGTGGTAAAGAACCCTCCTGCCAATGCAGGAGACATGGGTTCGATCCCTGGGTTGGAAAGATTCCCTGGAGTAGGAAATGGCAACCCACTCTTGCCTGGAGAATCCCATAGACAGAGGTGCCTGGTGAGCTATGGTCTTAGAGTCACAAAGAGTTGGACACAACTGAAGCGACGTAGCACACACACAGTTGATTTACAATGTTGTGTGAATTTATGATGTACAGCAAATGGTTCAGTTACACGTACCTACTTTTAAATATTCTTGTCCTTTATGGTTCAGGACACTGAATATAGTTCCTTGTGCCACACAGCAGGCCCTTGTTGTTTATCCATCCTATGCAGAGTAGCTTTCATCTGCCAATCCCAAACTCCCAATCTTTCCTTCCCCTACCTCTCCTCTGCCTGGGCAACCACACGTCTATTCTCTACAAGTGTGTGTCTGTCTCTGTTTCATAGATAGGCTCATTTGTGTTGTATTCTGAATTCCATATGTAAGTGATGTCATACAGTATTTGTCTTTCTCTTTCTGACTTACTTCACTTAGTACAATAATCTCTAGGTGCATCCATGTTGCTGCAAATGGCATTATTTTCATTGTTCCTTGTTTATGGAAGCGTAATAGTCTATTGCATATATATATATATATATACCACATCTTTTTTCCTTTTTTGGCTATGCTGGGTCTTCATTGCTGCCCGGGCTATTCTCTAGGTGCTCAGACTTCTCATTGTGGTGGCTTCTCTTGTTGAGGAACACGGGTTCTGGGGCACATGGGCTCAGCAGCTGTGGCCTCTGGGCTCTGGAGCACAGGCTCAATTGTTGTGGCGCACAGTCTTAGTTGCTCCATGGTGTGTAGGATCTTCCTGGGCCAGGGATCAAACCTATGCCTGCTGCATTGGCAGCTGGACTCTTTACCACCAGGGAAGCCCCTGCCACATCTTGTTTATCCATTTATCTGTCAATGGACATCTGTGTTGTTTCCATGGAGAGACAAAGGTAACTTGAGTCCCTCTCTCAAACGTCATGAGTCCTTGTCTAACTACCCTCTGGGCTAAGTTGGGTCATTGCCCCTTTTAAAATCAGTCCCTGCCTCTAGGAGAAGACCACACTCTGGCTGACCTAGGTCTGGATTTCCGAATCAATCACTGATGTGTAGGAGGTAACATAGCTGGTTTTTACCAATCAGGCTCCTCCCTTTTCCTGTTTCCATGGAGCGTCAACGCCTCTAGTGGCTTCNTCAGTCCCTGCCTCTAGGAGAAGACCACACTCTGGCTGACCTAGGTCTGGATTTCCGAATCAATCACTGATGTGTAGGAGGTAACATAGCTGGTTTTTACCAATCAGGCTCCTCCCTTTTCCTGTTTCCATGGAGCGTGAATGCCTCTAGTGGCTTCTGAATGGTTGAGAGGAGGTGGGAAGGTGTTGAAGGAATAACAGAATCCGCTTCGCAATACGTCTCATGGTACCCTCTACACTTTTCCTTCCATTACACAACTGTTGTGCATAAACATTGGTCAATGAATAAAGAGTTGGTTTTCACCTGCTAAAGAGGAAAAGAAAGATATCCAAGAAAACTGGAAGAGCTAAGACTTCTTAAGGTTTATTATAACTAGAGCCTGGGTCTCCTCTTGCGGCTCAGTTGTAAACAATCTGCCTGTAGTGCAGGAGACCCGGTTTTGATCCCTGGGTCAGGAAGATTCCCTGGAGGAGGGCACGGCTACTCACTCCAGTATTCTTGCCAGGAGAATTCTATGGACAAAAGAACCTGGTGGGCTACAGTCCATGGGGTCCCAAAGAGTTGGACATGACTGAGCAACTAACAATTTCACACACAGAGCCTAGGGACATAGGGCTGGGAAGAATTTCCAGAAATTAGACCCAGTGAGTATATCAGTATTCTCCAGAGAAACGGCAATAATAGGATGTATATAGAAAGAGATTTATTATAAGAAATTGGCTCACATGATTATGGAGGCTGAGCAGTCCAGACCTGGTGTTGTTTCAGTCTGAGTCCAAAGCCTGAGAACCAGGAGGGCTAACGGTGTAAGTTTCAGCCTAAGTCTGAGTCCAAAGGCAGAAGATTGATGTCCCAGCTCAAAAGCCATCAAGCAGAGAGAAAGAATTCTTTCTCACTCAGCCTTTCATTCTCTTCAGGCCTTCAACAGATTAGATGAGGCCCACCCACCTTGGGGAGGGCAATCTGCTTGACTCATGGTACGGATTCAAATGTTAATCTCATCCGGGAACACTCTCACAGACACACCTCATCCAGAAATAAACATTTAATCAATATCTGGGCACTCTTTGCCTCAGTCGATTTGACATGTAAAATGAACCATCGCAGTGGGCCACAGTCAAATTGCAGAAGGTCTTACATGCCACGACAAAAAGGGTGGGTTTATCCTTTAGTCATGTGACCATTCACACAGTCTTTGATCTCCTGCTCCACGAACTGTGCAGGGAGGTGAGGATAAGATGATGCAATGATGCAGATATGAGCCGTGACCTTAAGGAAGAAACGGGAGAAACAGTCGCACATGCCCTCTCCCTGCCACCCCCTGCCCCGGTATCTGCAGGGAATTTGTTTCAGGACCCCTTGCAGACACCAAAATTCACGGATGCTCAAGTCTCTTATAAAATGCCGTAGTGTTGCATATAGCCTACACACATCCTCCCAAATACTTTAAATTAGCCCTAGGTGCTTGGCACTCTATGGATGCGGGTACCATTGGGTACCTTCTTGCAGAGCAAGTTGAAGGCAGCCTTTCTTATCTTTGAGCTTCTTGCAGTTTTCTGGGAACACTGATGCTGCTTCAGCATTGTCAGTGAGGGTTCCCCCTGCCCCCATCTTTAAGTTCTTGAGCCTGTGGTGCTTTACAAAGCCAGCCAGCCAAACTCTGCCATTCTGCATCTTCCTCTCACTCTTCTTGGGCCCCTCCTATAACCTCTATGCTCACAGAGGCTGGATGCTTTTTCATGCATAAGTTTGCCACCGTCGGGAACATGTTTCTATGACACGTCTTCTGACCACACACTTAATGCTTGTTCAGTCTTTGCAAGTACCTTGTTAGGGAGCAGAGACCATTTTTGCCATTGTAGGGCCAGCACTGACTCTTCCACAAATTTCAGCTTTTTTCCGCATCTCTGTACAAACGCTCGGTTCGTTCTTAGCAACCTGACTCCCACTTTGGCAAACCTCATGCCGCTTTTCAAAAGATTAAGATTTCTGTTTTCTTGTCGAGAGATGGCACTTTATGTTCCCTCTTAGCCTTTGAGGGATTGCTTTGACCACTTAATTGCTCTCTAGAAGCTATTTTTTTCTTCACAAAAACAAAGAGTTCACCTAACATAGGGAGCGAGGGAATGAACGGTGGGGTGAAGGATGCTCAAACAAGGAGAGCTGGAGAGACTCTGAGGACCTGTAAGGGGCCCTGAGGCTGCAACAGGGCACAGCTACACATCACTGCATTCGTGTGGATTCAGAGTAGTGCTCCGTATGCAGCAAATTCAAGTGTTGCTTTTTGGAACTTTCTGGAATAATTTTTTTTCAAATACTCTCGAGCTGAAGTTGGTTGAATCCACACGTGTGGAACCCAGATACAGAGGGCTGACTGTAGAGACATTGGATAGCTAATTATCTGAATGCCATCTCCTCTGAGAAGGCCTCTCTCACTGCTCACCCATTCTCCAGGGGGGGTCAGTCTCTCCCTCCTCTGGGCTCGCAGGGTCCCCTGAGGTAGGTGATAACACCACAGGTCTAAGAGCACTGTCCTAAGTGCATGGGTTCACTTGGGTAGACCTCAAACAGCTCTTTGCAATGGACACCAGGATCATCCGTCCCCTTTTAACAGAGAATATAAGTAACTTGGGGTCTCCCTGGTGTCTCAGTGGCTAAAAAAAAAAAAAAAAAATCTGCCAATCCAGGAGACACAGATTCAATCCCTGGGTCAGGAAGATCCCCTGGAGAAGGAAGTGGCAACCCACTCCGGTGTTCTTGCCTGGGAAACCCCATGGACAGAGGAGCCTGGAGGACTACAGTCTATAGGGTCACAAAAGAGACAGACATGACTTGGTGACTAAACAATGACAACAGTATAAGTAACTTTCCCGGAAACACAAGCAGTAAGTGGTAGAGCTGAGGCCTGAACCCACCAGTCCCACTCCAAAGAGCAGGCTCCTCAACATCACGCTAGGTGATGCCCTTGACTGGGTGTCAGCATCATCCCCATTTTATAGATGAGAAGACTGAGGCTCAGGCTAGGATGTGCCTAACACCGCCGAGTTTAGGGGCTGAACTTGAAAGGAGACAGGTGGCAGAGACTGAGCTGCTCCCCCTCACGCCTCCACACCAGCCCTGAAGATGCCTCTGCGGAGGCATCATGTTGTATGGCGCTTAGTTACTTCCACGCCTCTCTCTCTTCTCCAGAGAGAGACTCCTCCAGACCAAAGAAAGACTTAATCCAGTCCCCTCTGTTTCTTCAACTCCAGCACAGTTTGGGCATTTAATCCAATATGCAAATACGTGCTGAATGAATGAAACGATGAATGAATGAATAATCGTTAGGGAAGTTCCCAGACCCAGGGTAGGGCCTGTGATCAAGAAGGTTTGGAAATATTCTCAGCAAACTGGCGATGTGTGTGAGCCTGTTTCCTTAGCCTCAGGAAGAAACAAAACACTTGAAAAAGAAGAAAGAAAATGGGGCGTAACGAGGATTCCGGGCTGGATTCCATGACGTCACCCTTAAGTTGGATGTCTGGACTGGTAAACAAAGGCTCCTGTGACAGGGGCCCTGGCTGGCCGCTCAGCCGGCTTGGGGAGGCAGGGAAAGCGGCCTGCCTCGATGCTGGCCTCCACCCCAGCTTTAGCCCAGGCGCCTCTGCATTCAGCAGGTATCTCGTCCAAGGGAAAACCAGGACAGGAAATCACGTTGCCATGGAGACCAGAGAGGCCCTTCCAGACACAGGGGAAAATAAACACGTTCTGGTTGGACTTAACCCCCACGAAGCCAGGGTGGTCTCACCACCTAGTCTGAGAGGTGCTGGTTTTCCTCGGAAATGGCCAGTGGCCTGTCCTCCAAAGACTGAGTGACAGTTCCAGCCCACTTGGGGGTCCCTGGGCCAGGGTCACCCCAGGGCTGAAGGAGGAAGCCATTTTTCTGCCCTGATCTAAGACCTCCATCTCCTTCACAACTCAGGACTCCCTGCTGACAAGGACTGATATTGCATATGGTGCTTGCTGGGTGCCAGGCAAGATCTATTAACTCCCCCAATCCCCATGACAACCGCCGAGGGAGGCCTTGTGTTACTCTCATATCCATTTTACTGGTGAGAGAACTGAAGCACAGAGGCACTGTGACTCACCCAAGGTCATCAGAGAGTTGATGTTGGCACCAGAATTTGACGGACTTGGACAGTTCTTTGGCAACAGGGTATAACACTTAAAGACAGCACTTTGGGAATTCCCTGGCAGTCCAGCGGTTAGGACTCTATGCTCACTGCTGAGGGCCTGGGTTCTATTCCTGGTCGGGGAACTAAGATTCTACAGCCCACATGGTGCAGCCAAAAAAAGAGAGAGAGGGACAGGACTCTGGAACCTCCAAAATTAGCTGTGTGATCTTCAGCAAGCTAATTAGTGTCTCTGAGCCTCAGTTTCCCCACCTACTTGAAGCAGTGTTTTAGGCTTACATTCAGTGCACATTTACTGAGCATGTACTGCAAACTAGGCACTATGGGCCTTCAAAGTACAGTGGGAGGGAAGACAAACACGATCCCAGGATCAAGCAGCTTGTAGATGGACAGAGGGAAGCGCCCCTCCCCCTCCTCCTCCCCGCCCACCTCCCGCACCCTCCCCAGAGCTCTGAGGCAGGAAGGAGTTGGCCCCTTGGAAAAACTGGAAGAAAGCCAGAAGGGCTGCAGTTCGTAGGTTTCCCTCTAATTGGAAGAGGTGGGGTTTGAGCCCAGGCCTGATGCTGTGAGATTACAGAAGAAAGTCAGGTTTCAAGGGCACTGTCAGGGGTCAGTCCTGCCTAAAGGGGTCTAGACTAGTGGTTCGCTAGCCAATGCCAGATGAAGAACTCAGTTTGGCCAGTCTGCTTGTTTTTGTATGGGCCAGCCAACTAAAAATGGCATTTACATTTTTAAATCATTGAAGAAGAATTTGAAAAAATATTACTCTGTGACATGTGAAAATTCTGTGAAATTCAAATTTCCGTGTCCATAAATAAAGTTTTATTGGAACGCAGCCATGCTCACATTGATGGAGGGGGCTCTGGCCACTCTGGCGCCAAGCCAGAGGGTTGAGTAGTTGGGACAGAGATGTATGGCCTATGGAGCTGAAAATACTGAATGCTTGACTCCTGATGGAAGGAAGTTTCTGAGTCCTGGACAAGATGCCTCTGGCTTTGGGTGGTGGTGGTGGTTTAGTCGCTAAATTGGATCTGACTCTTGAGACCCCATGGACTGTAGCCCACCAGGCTTCTCTGTCCATTGGGATTCTCCAAGAATATTGGAGTGGGATGCCATTTCCTTCTCCAGGGGATCTTCCTGACCCAGGGATTGAATCTGGGTCTCCTGCACTGCAGGAGAATTCTTTACCGACTAGGCCACCTGGGAAGTCCCTGGCTTTGGGGAGCAGAGTGTAATTAGGGAGAGATCATGCATCAGGACCTTTGAAGGGCAGCGAGGCCAGGAAGCAGCAGTTCCCCGTGAGTTAGAGGTGATGTGGGTAACAAGGGGCTGGGTACCACAGGTGTTCACGGCTGACGTCCTCACCATGGTAGGTTAAGATGATGGTTCTTGATTCACACGTGAAGAAAAGGACCGATGTCCTTGGGACCTGCCCAGGATTACGCAGCTGGTAGGGACAGGGTCAAGATATGAACATGGGCAGTTTGTACCTGGCCACCTCTCCCAGGTGGCTTCAGTGATGAGACAGGTTTCCCTGGGGATGCCATGCTAGACTTGCAGCTGGCCTGGGCTACCAGCTTGCCTGTCCCAGCAGCTGCAGGAGAGTCTTCTGTGGCCACCCCAACACCTGTGGTCCTGCTTTGTATTTAGGCACCTTCTTCTTCTTCTTATTTTTTTTTTGGCTGCACTGGGTCTTTGTTGCTGCCCGCAGACTTTCTGCAAGCAGGGACTGCTCTTCATTGGGCTGCACAGGCTCAGTAGTTGTGGTGCACGGGCTTAGTGGTTCCGAAGCATCTGGGATCCTCCTGGACCAAGGATGGAACCCATGTCCCCTGCATTGGCAGGTGGATTCTTAACCACTGGACCACCATAGGGAAGTCCCTGGACTTCACTAGTTGACAAAGTCTTTGTGGTGACTACTGTCCGCTTGCCCTCAGAAGCAGGTTCCTTAGCACTTCACAGCATAGGGCTCGAGACCCCTCCGGAACTAGCTGTGTGACCTTGGGCAAGTTAATTATTTCTCTGAGCTTTAGTTTCCCCTTGGGATATAAATGACTACCTTGAAGGAAATTGTTGTGAGGGTTAAATTCAGGAACACACTTAGTGAGCACTTACTGTTTGCTGTATGTGAAGAGTTGACTCATTGGAAAAGACTCTGATGCTGGGAGGGATTAGGGGCAGGAGGAGAAGGGGACGACAGAGGATGAGATGGCTGGATGGCATCACTGACTCAATGGGCGTGAGTCTGAGTGAACTCTGGGAGTTGGTGATGGACAGGGAGGCCTGGTGTGCTGTGATTCATGGGGTCGCAAAGAGTTGGACATGACTTAGCAACTGAACTGAACTGAACTGAACTGTTTGCTGTATACCCTGTGCTTTTGGGAGGCAAAAAAAAAAAAAAAAAAGACTATTCAAAGGGCTCCCTTACTCAGTGGCTTCCCATTGCTTTTGGCCACTAGGGAGCCCCAGAAGGTAAGGAAGTTGGCAGGATTTAATCTCCAGCTTGCACCCTGCTGGGTGGTGGTACCTGAGGGTCACAGCTCCTGCATGGTGGTCTTCACCCCATGGGCTTCTCAGGCTCCAGGTTACAGTAGCCACTCTTGACCTTTTTGGTCTAGAGGTGATAAAACAACCCAATGTAATTAGTCCCTGGGGATACTTATGGTTTTTCTGACACACTGTCCTCCCTTGGAAAGAGTTTCTTTATTAAATGCCCCTTAAATTACCCGATATGAGTGTGCCTACCCTTTCCTGCTGGGACCCTGACTGGCACACTCTTCATTTAAATTAATTTTCCAAGCATGGTGGGCTCATTATATTTTGTCTAGTCTTACAAAAGATCTGTGGGGAATCTCTCCAGTTCCCCAACACAGTATTTGTAGTTGAAAACCCCATCACAACTTATGTCAGAGATGAATTATATCCCATACTGGTGAGGGTATAGGAGACATAGATATTTTTATACATTGATGGGTAGGAATGTTATGTAGTAAAGACTGCTGCTGCTGCTGCTAAGTCGCTTCAGTCGTGTCCGACTCTGTGCGACCCCATAGATGGCAGCCCACCAGGCTCCCCCGTCCCTGGGATTCTCCAGGCAAGAACACTGGAGTGGGTTGCCATTTCCTTCTCCAATGCATGAAAGTGAAAAGTGAAAGGGAAGTCGCTCAGTCGTGTCCAACCCTCAGCGACCCCATGGACTGCAGCCTACCAGGCTCCTCCTTCCATGGGATTTTCCAGGCAAGAGTACTGGAGTGGGGTGCCATTGCCTTCTCCGGTAGTAAAGACTAAATACAGGCAAATTTGGCAACATGTTTCAAAATTTTGTGACCCCTTGGACTGTAGCCCACCAGGCTCCTCTGTCCATGGGATTTCCCCAGCAAGAATACTGGAGTGGGTTGCCATTTCCTACTCCAGGGGATCCTCTTGGTCCAGGGATCGAACCCATGTCTCTTGTATCTCCTGCACTGGTAGGAGATTCTTTACCACAGCGCCACCTGGGAGTCTCTAATTTTAAAATATCCCTTTGACCTAGTAACTTCATCTTCANTCCTCTGTCCATGGGATTTCCCCAGCAAGAATACTGGAGTGGGTTGCCATTTCCTACTCCAGGGGATCCTCTTGGTCCAGGGATCGAACCCATGTCTCTTGTATCTCCTGCACTGGCAGGAGATTCTTTACCACAGCGCCACCTGGGAGTCTCTAATTTTAAAATATCCCTTTGACCTAGTAACTTCATCTTCAGGAATTTATCTCAAGAAAATAATCATACAAGTGTGAAGCGATGTTCTATCATATCAATAGTCAAACCAATTATCTATTGGTAGCTGATGAGATAAATCAGTTCACTGGCTACAAAACAGGAAGTAAAATAGGATCCCATTTTTATTTAATTGATTTAAAAGGAAATATAGAAGAATATGAAACAAATTGGTAATAATTGTTGATTGAGACAATGAGGTAGTCATGACTTTCATTTTCTATTTTATGCATATATATTATTTGAGTTTTATTGGAATAAGCTTTACCAATTAAAAAAAGCTATTTTCACTTGGAACAATAAAATCTCTCAGCCGGCTTCCTTCCTTTGAAAGCAGTGTTTATTTTTTTAGGGACTTCCCTGGTGGTCTAGTGGTTAAGAATCCAGCTTCTAGTGCAGGGGACGTGGGCTTGATCCCTGGTTGGGGGACTAGGATCCCACACGCCCTGGGGCAACTGGAGAGCCTGTGTGCTGCAACCAGAGAAGCCAGAGAGCTGCAACTAGAGAGAAGCCGCTGCACAACCACAAACAGAGAAAGCCCGTGTGGCAACGAACAGCCTGCAGAGCCGAAATAAAAACTAAACAAATAAAATTTAAAAATAGTGTTTCCTTTTCAAATAGCAAAAGTCATACTTAAATACATCCTTTGTGTTCAAATTTCTAGACATACCGGCAAAACGTTTAAGTTCTTCTTAACCTCACCCAGGGAAGCATGCTATGACTTGATATGTTTACCTCCAGACTTATTTCCAGATATTTACATACATTTACTTGTAGCTATAGAAATATATTACGTATTGAGGTGTTTTTTCTTTTACATGAATGATATCCTACAATAAGCCTTCTTTTGTTTTCTAAGATTTATTTGTTTATGGCTGTGATGGGTCTTCACTGCTGTGTGCACGCTTTCCCTAGTTGTGGCAAGTAGGGGCTACTCTTCATTGAGGTACTTGGGCTTCTCATTGCAGTGGCTTCTCTTGTGGAAGAGTATGGGCTCCAGGCTCACAGGCTTTAGTAGCTGTGGCACACGGGGTCAGTAGTTGCAGCTCATGGACTAAGCTGATTCTCGGCATGTGGGATTTTCACAGGCCAGGGGTCAAACGTGTATCCTCTGCATTGGGCAGGTGTATGCCTATCCACTGGGCCGCCAGGGAAGCCCTACAATAGGTCTTGTTCTTCACTCTGCTTTCTAAAATTCAATGTTGTAAACGCCTTACTTTATAACCAGTAGATCGACTTCATTTCCTTAACCATTCCACAGTATTCATAGCATGGTTGCTGCTGCTGCTGTTAAGTCACTTCAGTCGTGTCTGACTCTGTGTGACCCCACAGACGGCAGCTCACCAGGCTCTGCCGTCCCTGGGATTCTCCAGGCAAGAACACTGGAGTGGGTTGCCATTTCCTTCTCCAGTGCATGAAAGTGAAAAGTGAAAGTGAAGTCATTGAGTCGTGTCCAACTCTCAGCAACACCATGGACTGCAGCCCACCAGGCTCCTCCATCCATGGGATTTTCCAGGCAAGAGTACTGGAGTGGGGTGCCATTGCCTGCTCCGCATAGCATGGTTAAACCAAGTTAATTTAGGACCTTAAAAGGTTTAGAGAGTGCAGTTTAAAATTGAGCCCTCGGTCATATATGACTTATCTATTTTTACACAATAAATTACCCCAGAATTTAGCAGCTTAAAACAACCAATATTTACTATCTCACACAATCTGTGAATAAGAATCTTTCACAAGTCTGCACTCAATGTGTTAGCCAGGACTGTGGTCTTATCTGATGGCTCAAGTGAGAGAAAGTCCACTTCTGAGCTTACACACGATGGCTCAAGTGAGAGAAAGTCCACTTCTGAGCTCACACACATGCTTGTTGGCAAGCCTCTTTGCTGCCTGTCGGCTAGAAGGTCTTCCTCAGTTCCTCGTCAAGTGGATCTTCCCAGAATCCAGCTCACAACATAGCAGCTGTCTTCCCTCAGAGACAGCAAGCAAGAGAAGGCACGAGAAATGGAAGCCAGAGTCTCTCTGTCACCAAATCTTAGAAGTGGGCCTCCCTGGTGGCTCAGATGATAAAGCGTCTGCCTGCAATGCGGGAGACCCAGGTTCCATCCCTGGATCGGGAAGATCCCCTGGAGGAGGAAATGCCAACCCACTCCAGTCCTCTTGCCTGGAAAATTTTCATGGACTGAGGAGCTTGGTAGGCTATAGTCCATGGGGGTTGAAAAGAGTTGGACACGACTGAGCGACTTCACTTTCCTTCTTAGAAGTGACATTCTGTCACTTTTGCTATATTGTATTTATTTGAAATAATTCACTAGATCCAGTCTACATGCAAGGATGAGGAGATTATACAAGGGCAGGGATATCAGAGGACAAGAATCCATGTGGGTTATCCTGGCTATTACCTACTCTGGGAAAATAAGCAACCACAAGAACAGTGGAGATGATGAAAGATAATAGAGGAAGCACAGGTAATTCAAGGCGGGAGCTTCTTAAGGACTTATCCATTCATTCCACAAGTATGTACTGAGCCCAACCAACATGTTTCAAGCCCAGATACTACTCTAGGTTCTGAGGATAAAAAGGTAAACAAGACAGACCAAGCTCAGGCTCTCATGGAGATTATAGCATAGCAGAGGCAAGCAAGGCAACTAGAGAGATAGTGAGCATAGGAAATAAGACAGTGGTTGTGTAATTCATGAGCAGTTTAATAGGTAGACTCACCACAGTCTGCTGGGGAACTGGATGTGATGAGGGAGGGGGAGGGAAGAGCTGAAGATGACTCCCATGTTTCAAGGTTAGGCAGCTGATAGACCCTGGTACCTTGTCCAGGGGGAAGAAAACTAGAGGGCAAAAGACTTAGGGAAGGACAATAAGCTCAGTGTTGGATGCGATGAGGTTAAGGAATCTCTGGGACAACCACGTAATACTCAGGAGGCAATTGGACACCAACCTAGCAGCTCAATGTGCTTCCCTGGTGGCCCAGATGGTAAAGAATCTGCCTGCAATGTGGGAGACCCAGGTTCAATCCCTGGGTTGGGAACATCCTCTGCAGAAGGGACTGGCAACCAACTCCAGTATTATTGTCTGGAGAATTCCACGGATAGAGAAGCCTGGAGAGCTACAGTCTATGGGGTCACAAAGAATCAGACACGACTGAGCGACTAACACACACACACACACACACACACACACACACACACTAGCAGCTCAGCAGGGATGGCCGGACTCGAGACAGAAAATAAGGCATCAAGGGAAATTTCCCTAGTGGTACACTGGTTAAGAATCCACCTTCCAATGCAGGGTATGAGGGTTTGATCCCCAGTTAGGAATTAAGATTCCACATGCCACGGGACAACTAAGCCTGCAAGCTACAACTAGAGAGACCACACACTCTGGAGCCCACACACTACAACTACTGAGCCCACGCACCACAATGAAGATCCTGAGTGCTGCAACTAAGATCGGATGCAGCCGAAGAAATAAATACATATTTTTTTTTAAATAGAAAGTTGTCTTGAAAAAAGTTTTAGAAAAGATAAAAAGGGGTTTCCCAGGTGGCACTAGTGGTAAAGAACCCACCTGCCAATGCAAGAGATATAAGAGACACAAGTTTGATCCTTGGGTTGGGAAGATCCCCTGGAGGAGGGCATGGCAACCCACTCCAATATTCTTGACTGGAGAAACCCATGAACAGAAGAGCCTGGCAGGCTATGGTCCACAGGATTGCAAAGAGTCCAAAATGACTGAAGCAGCTTAGTATGCATACATTGTCTAAGGTAAAAGAAGTGCTTAAAAAAGACACACACACACAAAAACCAGATCAGTGGTGTAGTGGTGATATTTGCATGTGTGCTAAATCATTTCAGTGGCATCCGACTCCTTGTGACCCCATGGACTGTAGTCTGCCAGGCTCCTCTGTCCATGGGATTCTTCAAGTAAGAATGCTGGAGGGGGTTGCCAGGCCCTCCTCCAGGGGATCTTCCTGACCTGGGGATCAGACCCTCACCTCCTCTGTCTCCTGCATTGGAGGGAGGGTTCTTTACCAATAGCACCACGTGGGAAGCCCCCAGTGGTGATATTTAAGCCACACTAATAAATGGAGAAAGGAAAGGGCTCCTTTCTAGTGGAGCCCTGAGAAATAGGAACGTTCTCTAGGGTGGGTAAAAGGAAAGAGAAGCCAAAAAGAGAGAGAAGATTAAGAAACAGAGAGGCACGAGGAAGCATCACGGATTCTGCAGAAGAGAAGTGGAAGAATGAGGAGTGAACAGCTTTGTCTGACCCAGTCAAGATGCCTGCCTTGGGGCAAAGAGAAAGTCATCAGTGGCCACGATGAGAAGCGCTTCAGAAGTGTGGAGTGGGAAGGAGAGAAGGTTGAGAAGTGACTGAGGGGTGGGGAAGTAGAGACAGTGCAAGAAAACCATTCTTGAGTTGTCGTTGCTTTTAATCCCATTGGCACATAGATGAGTACTGAGGCATTATCTGAATTAAACGTCCACCCTTGACATTAAGTCTCTGGGAGGCTGTCAGCTCTTCTTGTCTCATTCAGACTGAATACTTTGGTTGTAAATAGCTCCATTAGGCAAGAAGGATAGAATTGCTTTAGACAGTTGGGGGAAGGAGCAGAAAGGAAAGTCAGAGAGGAGGGGCACACCTGTCTGGACTGTGAAGTTGTGTAACCACCAGTCAACAGAGAAGCAGAGGCTTCCAGGAGTGGAAACGCCGAGGTGCTGAAGTCCTAGATTCCTCACAGTACTCAGTGTCTCCTATCTAAACAGAATCTCCTTCCAAAGCCAAAGCGTGTCCATATCCTTTAGCAAGACGGTTTTTTTTTTTTTTAAATTTATTTTTTGGTTGCATTGCACAGCTGGTGGCATCTTAGTTCCCCAACCAGGGATCGAACCCAGGTCCCCACAGTGAAACTGTGGAGTCATACCCCCTGGACCTCCAGGGAATTCCCCGAAAGATGGAATCTTAGGAAATTCAGGCATTTATGAAGTCGAAAGAATCTCAGCTTTTCTCAGGCAAAGTATCTTTCTGGTCTGCCGTGTCGGTTTGTTCTTTCTGTCCAGAAAAGGCCCTGCTTCTCTAACTTTTCTTCTTCCCTATGGGATCAGAAAATTGCCTAACATTGGTGGTGTTGGCTGGAGAGTTGGAGTGAATTGAGGGACATGGCTCCTTTGGCAGTCTTTTCATCAACTTTCCTGCAATTCTTTTGAGAAATGTTTACTTCACATAATTGTTCAGATTTAAACCAAACTNTGTTCTTTCTGTCCAGAAAAGGCCCTGCTTCTCTAACTTTTCTTCTTCCCTATGGGATCAGAAAATTGCCTAACATTGGTGGTGTTGGCTGGAGAGTTGGAGTGAATTGAGGGACATGGCTCCTTTGGCAGTCTTTTCATCAACTTTCCTGCAATTCTTTTGAGAAATGTTTACTTCACATAATTGTTCAGATTTAAACCAAACTGTATATGTGTGTGTATGTGTGTTGGGCGGCATGACAGGTGTTTTAAGACAAACTGGGGGTAAAAAGCTTCCTTTGCACGTGTATCCTCCTGTCATGATACTGAACAATTTACCTGCTTTTATGTGTCACTCTCTTGCAATGGAGAAGAAAGGATGTCCCTGTCTCCATCTGCAATCCAGGCTCTGTTGCTTGCAAAGTCCCTTTCTAATTGGGCTCCTGTTGGCTCACACAGTAAAGAATCTGCCTGCAGTGCAGGAGACCTGGGTTTGATCCCTGGGTGGGGAAGATCCCCTGGAAAAAGGAATGAGCTACCCACTCCAGTATTCTTGCCTGGAGAATTCCAAGGACAGAGGAGCCTGGCGAGGTACAGTCCGTGGGGTAGCAAAGAGTCAGACATGACTGAGCGACTAACACTATGACATTTACTTTTCTAACTTAGTCCCAAATTATTAATCCCACCCAAGAAAACTGGCACCCTGCTGTTTGTGGACCCATCAAATCCTATGATACTATTTCACTTTTGAATCACAAGTTGGAAAGAAAAGGTAGACCATTCAAGAACATTAACATTTGACCCGAATCAACCTTCTATTGAGAAGAGATGCCCAGGGCTGGGAAATCTGAGAACTAACTTGCCACTGGGATTTTCTTATCCACTTGCTTTCCAAACAATCATATCTAAACAGCTGTTTTGTTTTTATCATGTGTGACCTCCCATTTCATTTTATTAATACATGTTCAAACACTACTTGCATTTAGAAAACAGGTTAAGTTTTGCAAAATGTGACTGTCAATAAAAATGATTTGTAATCCGTAGAATTTACTCCTTGGGAGAGACTCATTCAGGTCGGATGTGATGGTCCTCAACCAGATCTTCAGCATCTATAATGTGCACCTTCGAGGCAATTTGTGTAGCTCCTTCCAATTTCTCTTCCTCCCTGTGATAATGCTTCTGGGGACTGAACCACTGCTGTGTTATACCATTACCCTTAGTGTTAAGATTCCCAGCCAGTTCTTTTCCACTGCACTGAATTCAGAAGCTCCACTGTTATTTTTTCACTTCTTGCCCTATTTCCTCCACCTTTCCCAAGTTCCTCTTTAGCTGCATTGATACAACCTTCTCCTGCGTCAGCTCTGCTTTTCCTGCTTCCAGTAAGGTTTTTGTTAAGTGGATGTTTTGTTAAATTTTCCTTTGTATCTGCCTCTTTTTTTTCAATCTTGGCCTATTATCTCATTGAGTGTAGACCATTTTGCGAACATGCTGCCTTCTTTGCAGTAAATCTTTGTATCAGGAGAAACATTTTCCTCTGAGCTCTTTCACCTAGGTAATTTATCTCATGCTATTAAATATTTTCATAAGTCCCAAGATTTTATTTTTATTCATTAATAATATATTAATTAGCTTAATTTGATCTATATATGTACAACTGGAATGCCTTTAGATTGAATAGATGTTTCAACCAACATCTGGAGCAGGAGGGCAGAAGGTCACTAACTCTGTTTCTGTAGGATATTCAAGACTAGACCCTACCTTATTTATTCAGAATCCCTGAAATTTAGTGTTTGGCTCTCAGTAGTTGGCAAAACTTGCTGGCTGATTCTGTTGTACAACTAAGGTGAGAACCACTGCTTATTAAGGATAAGTGGCTTATTAAGGATCAGTAGAAGCTAAAGACATCCAGCAAAGCTAGCAACATAGCACTGAATTTTGACCAAAGCAGGTGGCACAAGTGGTAAAGAACTGGACTGCCAAGATGTAAAAGACTCAGGTTCAATCCCTGACTCGGGAAGATCCCCTGGAGGAGAGCAGCCCACTCCAGTACTCTTGCCTAGAGAATCCCATGGACAGGGGAGTCTGATGGGCTGCAATTCATAGAGTCGCAAAGAGTCGGACATGACTGAGCGACTGAACTGAAGTGACTTAGCACACACGCATGCACAGATAAAGCAATGAAGACGCTTATGAAATTCGAGTCTATTATAACTTCATTTTCTTAAAATGAGAAAGCAACAAATCTCAGCAGGAGCCTTTAGGCTTATTGCTAAGGCTAGTGCTGAAAGTAAATTTTGGACACAGTGCTTTTAAAAGAAATACTTTTGAGATTGTTGCTCATGTTGATGTTGTTTTGATATCACAGATGTTTTTTTAAAGGCTACAAAAATTATAGTGCATATTCCTGACTCCCTTTCTGAGGTTGTTTTATGTTTTGATGGTATCTGATGCCAGGCTTTGCTGCTAAGAATAATGTAGTCTAAAGTGGGTTGCAATGTAAGTAGCACATAAGTGGGGACTTTGGTCTGTTTTCATTCACAACTGCATTTTTTTACTTGGTGAACGTCACATAGTGCTCTTGCAAAAATATTTCTTGAGTGAGTTGTTGAAGGGTTGTTTCACTGCTTGGGTCAGTGGAATTCTCCCCCTGCCACCAACTGTTTTCCTTACCTTTGCCTGAGACATGGCCCTTGCAAAGGGAACCCTCTGACATCCCTAGGTGAGCAAGGCTCTGTCCTCTCTCTCTGGGAAGGCAGCGGACCCATGATCCCAGGACGTGAACTTTGAAGCCTGGTGGCTCAGATCTGAGTTTGCTTCTGACACCTAATAGCTGTATAACCTTTGGACTTGGGCAAGTTACTTAAGCTTTCTTTTAAAGTATGCCATGCTGCAGTCCATGGGGTCACAAAAAACCAGACACGACTTACTGACTGAACAAAAACAATTTTTAAATTCTTTATTGAATTTGTTACAATATTTTCTCTGTTGTATNGCTGAAACCGAAACTCCAATACTTTGGCCACCTGATGTGAAGAGCCAACTCATTGGAAAAGACCCTGATGCTGGGAAAGACTGAAGGCAAAAGGAGAAGCGGGCAGCAGAGGATGAGATGGTTGGATGGCATCACCAACTCAATGGACATGAATCTGAGCAAACTCCTGGTATGCTGCAGTCCATGGGGTCTTAAAGAGTCAGACACAGGGTGGTGACTGAGCACCAACAACAAAAAGAACACAATGTTGTAAATTTTAAAACAGTAAGCGAGAACGAAACAGAAGCTATCAACCAGCTCCCTACCAAAAGTCCACCAGACCCAGAGGGTTTCTTAGAGAATTTCTTCTAAATCGTCAATAAATAAAACAATTCAGCTTCTATATAAGTTGTATTAGAGTGCATAGAAGTAAAAGACATTGACATTTTCTGTGAAAGTCACATCAGAACCTGAAAATCATATCCCCAAATCTATATACCAAGCTCATTCATAAATATTACATCTTAAATAAGATATTGCTAAAGGAAACCTAACATATTTCAGGAATGTAGTTAATGCTCAGGGTTAAGAAATCTTTTTTTATTTTTTTTCTGTGCTGCATGGCTTGTGGGATCTCAGTTCCCAAACCAAGGACTGAACCCAGATCATGGCAGTAAAACCCTGGAGTTCTAACCGCCAGGAAACTCTGAAGAACTCTCTTAAGAATATTGTTGCCCACATATTTTTATTTTTTTTTAAAGCACCGTAAAATAAAACTTTAAATGTTATTTGTATAGACTTGAGAAAATATTTTCATATCTTTCTAAATCTTGACAGTATATTTGGTCGAACTTTCTTATTTCCAAATTTTGAAATATGCCTTCTATTTTCCTTCATAAATCTTTCTAGAGTTTTATTGATCTTATCACAGATCTGGTTCTCGGATTTATTTGACAATTGCTTCTCTTTGTTAATGTAAGAGGAGTTGTCTTGTCATGATTGATTCAATCTACCTGCTATTTTAGTTCATTTAGTCCTTTCCCATAACATCTTTTTATCAGAAACATTTTTTATGCTTTCTTAATAAAAGCATTTAAAATTATGATTTTGCCTCTGATTACTGGGTTGCCTCATCTCATCAGTTTTGAAAGATAGTTATTTTTGTGCTCTTTTGTACACAAACAGCAACTGAAGTTTTAATTCCCTCTTTTCCCCAAAGTAATTTTATAGGGAAGTTTTAAAAATTCTAGGTATTTTGATTTTTTCATTAACCCCCAAAGGCATTATTCATTTATAGTTTGTTTTTTATCAAATACACAACTTGACTTGTACAATTTCTGCCTTTGGGACTTAAGTTTTCACTTGACCTCATATATTATCATTTTTTAGTCAAATCCTGATTTTCTTAAATTTTGTTCTTCAGAGCGAGAATATCTTGTTAATTTCTTGCTTAATTTTATTTTTGTTAGTATTTCTTATAATTCCACAGAAATGATTACTTTTTATTCCCACATTCTTTGCCTCCGCCTTTGTTTTAAATTTGAGGTAATAAATTCAATTACACTTAACAAAAACCTCTAAGATAGAAAAAATATTGACTCCAGTTCTTTTGAGAATGCAAACACTGGTTTTTTAAAAAACATGTTAAAGAGATATTTACATGCTAGTGATAAAATTAAGTTAAATATGTAACTTTATGAATTTCTATCATTATAAAAGTAAGTTTTTGTCTGTTTGATAACTTAAAAAGGCAAAGAATTTTCTTAAATTCGGAGATTCATTTTAGTAGTCCCAAGGACCATTAATTTAAAATCTTAAAAAATTAAACACTTGATACAGGCAATGGCATTTGCTAGAGCATTTGTTGTAAATAATTTTGCTTGTTTCCTCAATGTTGTAAACTACATTTATCACAGGAAGTTAATTTTTCTTACTGATGTAATTATGATTCCAGACAGCATATAAACTCTATGTTCTCTTGGAGTCAAGAAAAGTTCTTGTAAGACTTTTCTTCTTCAGTTCAGTTCAGTTCAGTTGCTCAGTCGTGTCCGACTCTTTGCGACCCCATGGACTGCAGCCCGCCAGGCCTCCCTGTCCATCACCAACTCCTGGAGCTTACTCAGACTCACGTCCATTGAGTTGGTGACGCCATCCAACCATCTCATCCTCTGTCGTCCCCTTCTCCTCCCACCTTCAATCTTTCCCAGCATCAGGGTCTTTTCCAATGAGTCTGTTATTCAAATCAGGTGACCAAAGTATTGGCGTTTCAGCTTCAGCATCAGTCCTTCCAATGAATATTCAGGACTGATTTCCTTTAGGATGGACTGGTTGGATCTCCTTGCTGTCCAAGGGACTCTTAGCAAAGTCGTATTATAAAAATAAATGGCAATTATAGTGGAAACTATTTAAAACCACAAAGCAGTCTCATTTTCTTTGACAATTCCTATTATCTTTTTTTCTACAGTGCTTTGCCTTTTATCTTATAAATGTGAACAAATATTATCTTTTAGGAGGATTGTACCTTCTGCCATAAAATAATACTTGGTCCAAAATGGTTTTTTGTCCTCCTTCCTCTAAAATTATTACTGTTCTGTTTCCTTTGGTTTTGTATTTCAGATGTATTTTTAGGTCACCCCATCCCCTTTTATGCTTAACACTTTCGATTCACTTTCCATAGACTTGTCTCTTGGAAATAAGATGTAGCTAGATTTTTAAAATCTCATCTCAAAGGGCTTTGTTTTTTAATGGGATTGGTTAAGTCTTTTCATTACTGTTCTATTAGGTCTTATCGTTGTCATCATGTTTTATACTTTCTAAAGTTAATGCTCCCTTGTTTATTTTTTCTTCTTGTCATTTGCGAGATGAATCATGCTGCCTTTGTTGGTGTTATTGTTCGACTTTTTATAGATTTATTTATTTCAGTTTTACTCCCAGACACATATCCTCTGCTTGGACGGTTCAGAGTTTCCATAATCCTGTCTTAGTGAAAGGCTGTGATCTTAGGGAAGTGGAATGTGATTTCAATTTAAGACATGGTTTGAAGCTAATGCTCCCAAGAAGCTCCAATTTCAGGACATTTTAACACAAAGTTCAGGAAGATTCCCAAGCCTCTCTGCTGATTTTGTTGTCTTTCTTGACTAATCTGTTTACTCAATCAATGTCAGGTAGGTCAAGGGGAAATTTGTGATCAGGATTAAATTAATCAATCCATGTCCTCTAGGGCCTGGGGGTAAATATGATATATGGAGAGGCAAAAAACTAGCACAGGGGTATTTATTAATAAGAAATTGGGGTTCTCTATGGTAAAGAAGGGCAAATTGAGGGGCTCAAAGACTTCGATTTTTTTCCCTCTCTCTTTCCTGAGAAAGGTTATGTTGTTTGGTCTCGTCACCACTTGTCTGGATCCTAACTGCCACTGAATCAACATCTATATTTAAGAAACAAAGGAAGCGGGAGAAAAAGAGCAGTTGCTATGAAAATAGGAGCTAGAAAAACAACTGGTGTGTTGGAAGATGTTGGTGAGGTCAAGGGGCTGGATGTCAGTTTGGGACTATGGTCTGGGGGCTTTAATGTAATAGCTGCATGTGATAGGTAGCCTGGATGTTTGCCAAAATGCTGGTGGAGGCAAGCCACGTAAATTAGCTTTAATCACTGTTTGGCATTTCCCATTTTCAGTTTACAGGAGGGCCACTATATAATTTGTATATCTTCTTTTTGAAGCATTACTTTTGACTTATGCATTAAACGTTATAATCATGTGATTACACTTATTTAGACACCATATAATCTATGTTGCTGTTAATTCTATTTAATTGGTGTCTTTGTTCATCTTTCCACTTCTGTTAAGACTTCCCCTTTCTTAAGATCTTTTCTCCAAATTAGTTTTAGTTAGATGAGTAAGACATGAATGCATTCTTCTTATTAAATCCAAGTTAGCCTAAGTTTCCTCTTTCCCTCCACAGAAATACAGAAGTAACCACTTGGTGTGAATGTATTTTGATCTATCTATCTAATCAATTTTTTAATGTGGTATTTTTTTTTAATGACATCACATTGAACAGCCTGCTTTTTCTGCTTCCCCACCTAGTGATGTTTTTAAAACCTAATCAGAGATCTATTTTAAGCTGTGACACAAAATTCCTTAGAATGGATACATCACAATTTTTTTGGCCATAACCCAATTGATGGATGTAAGGTTTTTCTGGTTGGTGGCCACTGTAAATAAGGTTTACAATGTTGCCAGAACGTCCTTCTACATGCCCTCCTGTGCACATGTACAGAATTTCTTTTGGGGAAAAACTGAACAATGGAATCGTTCAGTTTATCGTTGTTTTGTATTTCTGAAGCTGTGTTATCCAATACAGTAGCCACTGGCCACATATAGGCACTGAGCACTTGAAATAAATTTTTAGCTTTTTACCTAATATTTAAAATTTCAAAACAAAATCAGAAAAACAGATTTTTTTGTTACATTGAATTTCAGTAGGGCAAACAAATAACTGCATTGCATAAAATATTATTTTTATAATATAGGGTACATGTATGCTGTTACTGAGGAAGGCAATGGCATCCGACTCCAGTACTCTTGCCTAGAAAATCCCATGGATGGAGGAGCCTGGTGGGCTGCAGTCCATGGGGTCACTGAGGGTCGGACATGACAGAGCAACTTCACTTTCACTTTTCACTTTCATGCATTGGAGAAGGCGATGGCAACCCACTCCAGTGTTCTTGCTTTGAGAATCCCAGGGACGGGAGAGCCTGGTGGGCTGCTGTCTATGGGGTCGCACAGTCCCTTGGACTGCAAGGAGATCAAACCAGTCAGTCCTAAAGGAAATCGACCCTGAATATTCATTGGAAGGACTGATGCTGAAACTGAAACTCCAGTATTTTGGCCACCTGATTTGAAAGTGGCCTGACTCATTAGAAAAGACCCTGGTGCTGGGCAAGACTGAAGGCAGGAGGAGAAGATGGTAGGATGGCATCACTGACTCGACGGACATGAATTTGAGCAAGCTCTGGGAGTTGGTGATGGACAGAGAAGCCTGGTGTGCTACAGTCCATGGGGTCACAAAGAGTCGGACACTACTGGGCAACTGAACAATAACATATATTATTTTAAGTATAATATAAGTCAATTATTTTTCTACAAACAAATCAATTTTTAAATGTATAAAATGAAGGCACACACTGATGATCCAATGGAGTTGCAGAAGCTAGCAAACAAAATAGTAATGAAAAAAGGGACTGGAAGAGGATAAAGCCACAAATTTCACGATGAAGGTCAACTGCAATTTGATATGGCAGCGCAGAATGAAAATGCTGTGTTATTGTGAAACAAACATTTTAAAAAATAATAAAGTAGAAAATACTGAGGCATTTTCTGCACATACAGAGTTGCTTTTGATAAGAAGTTTTCTCTCAACATTTAGAAAAGAATCAGTGAGGCAGGACTTCCTTGGTGGTCCAGTGGTTGAGAATCCTCCCACCAATGCAGGGGACACTGGTTTGAGCCCTGCTTCAAGAGGATTCCACATGCCATGGGGCAGCTGACCTGTGTGCCACAACTACTGAGCCCATGTGCTCCAAATACTAAAGCCCTTCTCTGCAACAAGAGAAGCCACCACAAAGGGAAGCCTGAACATCACAACTAGAGAAAAGGTTGTCACTGCAACAAAGAGCCAGCACAGCCATAAATAATAAATAAAAACTTAAAAAAGATTGCACACATATACGTACATACAATTTTTAATCTAAAGATGGTAGAAGAAATTATTTTTTCAATTGTGAAAATTTTATTAGAAAATTATGAAGAGGAACCTAAAAAGATATTTCATAAGAAGTGAGCAATTTTCAATTAAGCTATCAAATGCCCATAGAATAAAAGAACTTATCAAAGAGAAATTAATTCAAATTTTGAAAAATAGCAAATTTTAGCTGAGTCATGCCATGAGACACTGCCCAGTGACTACTTTGGGTATACTGAGTCTTAAAGGTCTTCCAAATTTGTACAGAAACATTGTAAATTCATGGCTTAAAAAACTGCCGATTAGAATTTTTGAACCTTTGACATTCGGTAAAGAATTTCAGTTAGATACGAAAAAAATTAGTTTCTATCATAACAGATGGTACTCCAACTATGTTAAAAATCTGGATTTATCGGAATGTCAAAATAAGAGAATGATATTTTCCTTATTGCTTTATCCCATTGTATGATATATACTGAAAATATTTGTGTTCACTTTCAGAAGCACATTCTATGGAAAGTGTTATGGATACAGTTGTTAAACATTTTCAATGTATGCATTCAAATGCTGTGACTCATCACCAGTTTATGGAAAGAAATAAAAAGCAATAAATGTTATGATCTTGTATCCTAATCTATGTTTGTGGGTTGAGTCATAGGAGAATTTTACAGAGATTTACTGTACTGTCAATTCCAACTCAAGATTTTCTTGAAACAGAAGAAACTCTTACCAAATACTTAGGAATCAAAGATAAAAAATGGCAGTGAGATTTAAGTTTTCTTACTGATATCACAGTGGGTATGAATGAGATGCACTGAAGCTCTAAAGAAAGAGAAAAAGCTACCATGTGACCCAGTTAGAAAAGTACAAGGGTTTACACTAAAATGGAAACTTTTTATAATGTAAATCAACAATAATTTGTATACCTTTTAATGATATGAATCAACATATAAAATATTTTAAATGATAAGTAGTATTATGTAAATTATCTGCAAAACCTACCAAAAATTGGAAGAATAAATTTATTTATTATTATTTTTTTAACAGTGATTCTACATTTTATTTATTTATTATATATATATATATATATATATTTTTTTTTTCATCTCAAGTGTACATGAGTTCCCAATCTTGAACCCCCCCCTTCCCACTCCACAACAACTCTCTGGATCATCCCCATGCACCAGTCCCAAGCATCCTATATCTTGAACTGAATATAGCTGGTGGCTCAGAGGGTTAAGTGTCTGTCTACGATGAGGGAGACTCAGGTTCGATCCCTGGGTCGGGAAGATCCCCTGGAGAAGGAAATGGCAACCTACTCCAGTACTCTTGCCTTGAAAATCCCATGGACGGAGGAGCTTGGTGCAGGCTACTGTCCATGGGGTCGCAAAGAGTTGGGCACGACTGAGCGACTTCATTTTCACTCCTGCATTAACAGGCGGATTCTTTACTAGCTGAGCCACCAGGAAAGCCCCAAATATAAACATAGATCAAATATTTCCAATAAAAATGCAGCATCTGGATGAGCTGCGCTGTGAGAGTAAAATACACCCTGAATTCCAAAGGCTTAAAACAACCATAAAAAGGAACATTTCTGGATAAACAACAAAGTCCTACTGTATAGCACAGGGAACTATATTCAGTACCCTGCTGCTGCTGCTGCTGCTAAGTTGCTTCAGTCATGTCCAACTCTGTGCAATCCCACAGATGGCAGCCCACCAGGCTCTCCGGTCCCTAGGATTCTCCAGGCAAGAACACTAGAGTGGGTTGCCATTTCCTCCTCCAATGCATGAAAGTGAAAAGTGAAAGTGAAGTTGCTCAGTCGTGTCCGACTCTTAGCGACCACATGGACCGCAGCCTACCAGGCTCCTCCGTCCATGGGATTTTCCAGGCAAGAGTACTGGAGTGGGGTGCCATTGCCTTCTCCGATTCAGTACCCTATGATAAGCCATAAGGAAAAATAATGTATATATGTACAAATGAATCACTTTGTTTCATAACAGAAACTAACACAACATTGTAAATTAACTATACTTCAGTGAAACAAAACTTTTAAAAAGGAATATATCTTAACAATAATTTTTATATTTTGATTACATGTCAACACAGTGATATTTTGGAAATACTGGTTAAATAAAATATTAAAATTAATTTCACCTGTTTCTGCCTTTTTCAACGTGGTGGTACTTGAAGATTTTAAATTACATATGTGGCTTGCATTATTATTTATTGGACAGCATGATTAGAATTCCTCCCTTCTGATTACCACCAGATTACCCTCGAGAGAATTATCCATTGTGAATAGGTCTGACAAGCGGGCAGTTAAAGGCAGCTGCCTCCTCTCTCAGCTCCCACACCAGGGAAACCCATGGAACCTGACCCAAGGAGCCGTGAACTTGGGCTGTCAGATGCTTACTCCTGACTTTGACTCTGGGCTGAGTGGTGCAGAGACAGAAGGATTGTTTGAAAGCCAGCCTTAACATGGTATCTGTGGCAGTGTGTGGACCAAACTGCACTGTTGCTACTAATGAGGGTGGGGTGGAGAATCAAAGATAATGTCCACTATAGAAGCAGAGTCGGAGGAATGTGTAGAGTCAGGCAAAGAGGGCACCAAGCCGTGTGAAGAGAGAGCTACATCTCCAAACAGGCAATAAGCAAGAAAGGTGGAAGCCAGGGAGATGGAAACGGAAGGAATGAGGATTGGAGAATGAGCTGAGACTAAGCACAAGGGTGGATGGGGTGGTAGTTGAAAGAAACACGCAAAGATTAGGTAAGATGCAGATAAGGACTCTGTGCCTGCCCTAACCAGCAGTCTTGCTAAGAAACCCATCCTTGGAGTCTTGGAGTGAGCACTTGGCTTAATTCAAGAAAAAGGACTCTCTGGAACCATACAATGCTATGGCAACCAAGGAGGCACTAATGGGGATTGCTGTTGACGGAAGAAGCAACAGACACGACCTTCTCCCTCCATCCTGGTGGGGGTGGGGGAAGGAGATGGTTCCCACTTCACGTTCTCTCGTCTTACATATAGTATATCCTACTGATAATATATTACATGCAACACATTCTCTAAAGGCTAGGTCCTGTGCATCAGTGGGATGGAGGCTTAATTCCCAGAGATTTAAAGGTTCATGGCTATCACACCAGGTTTGATGAAGGGTCCAGCTAATAACTGGGCTCCTGTGACCAAGTCCCTACTTCATGCTCTGGTTCCGATGTCATTCCGTTCCTCATTCCTGGGCCTGAGTCCCTGTGTCAGTGCTTTGCTTGGGATGTTGTTTGCTCCTCCCAGAGGTGGGAAATGTTCCTCAAATCTCAGCTCAGTGACCACAGCCCTGCTTTCAGTTCCATGACTGACGCTCACCCTTTATCTGACTTAGCCGGATCTCAGATGCTCCCAGACTTCCCATAGCTTGCTCCCCACGCTCCTGTGTTGAAATCATCAGTGACAAAATTTCTTGGTCTCTGACTACCCACGTGAACGGATCATTCCTTCAGACACTGTTCTGCCTGCACGTCTGAACCTCCTCACTTGGCCTTCCCCATGTCTCTCCTGAGTTGCAGTTTATTCCTGGGTGTCTGGTCCTGTCAGGAGTTGCAAGATCACAGTCACTGATCTGGGCAGATCTAGACAACTCTGTTATCTCAGTTCTTTCTGCCTAGAAGAAAATCTTTCAGATAACTAATGAGAACCTATTGTATTGCACAGAGAACTCTACTCAGTGATCTGTGGTGACCTAAATGGGAAGGAAGTCCAAACGAGACGGGATATATGTACATGGATAGCTGATTCACTCTGCTGTACAGTAGAAACTAACAACATTATCAAGCAACTAGACTCTGATAAAAATTAAATAGAGAGAGAGGGAGTGAAAAGTTGAAAGCTTTTGCTCTAAGAGCGAAAAGCAAGATAAGGTCGCCCAGTTTACCACTCCTATTCAACATAGGACTAATGCCATAGTGAAAGTATCTCAGTCGTGTCTGACTCTTTGCGACCCTGTGGACTGTAGCCCACCAGGCTCCTCTGTCCATGATGTTCTCCAGGCAAGAATACTGGAGTGGGTGGCCATTCTCTTCTCCAGGGGATCTTCTTGACCCAGGGATTGAATCCAGGTCTCCTGCACTCCAGGTATATTCTTTACCATCTGAGTCAGTAGAGCCAGGGCAGTTAGGCAAGATAAGGATATAAAAAGTATCCAAATCAGAGAGGAAATAGTAAAACTAAAAAAAAAAAAAAAATCTTTCTCTGAGGGAGCTAGTAAAACTCACCCTATTCTTTCTGGCTATTACTTGGATCAATACCATCTCAATGAGTTATTTCTCTCACAGCTGTCTTTGCCTGTTGTTTTCCCCAAGAGGCTGACTTCTGTGGCCACTTTTCTCTAAATGAGCTCCATGACGACAAGAGTATTCAACGTTTAGCAGACTTGATGTGTACCATGTACTCAGAAAAGGACCTGGCACATAGTAGGTGCTCCATAAATAACCACTATAAAGGAAAAGGAATAAAGGAAAAGGAAACTATGACTTAAGACTCCTCAGAGGGGTCAGTACACATTAACAGTGACCGGTACCCAGGTTTATATACAGTACACAGAAGAAATCTTACCTATAGCATCATAGGTAGCTCTGGTTTTATCCACGCTAGTCTTAAGAACATCCGATGATACATGAAAGCCGGAACTCTCTTCTTCCCCATTTTGACGTACATTTCAGTTTTTGTCCACCTTTTCACTATCACTGCTGGCCAGTCTTCCCAGCCACTAACCCAAGTGATGTCACCCTGATCCAGCAGATCCCACCAGCCAGCCTTTCCTTAGTATCTCCCTCCTGGATCCCTAGGAAAGCCTCCTAACTGGTCTTCCTCACTTTCTTTTTCCCTGACTCCTCTGTAAGCAGCGCAGGTGTCAGAATGGCCAGAAGGGGACTCCCCAGCTCGCTATATGAAGAAGGACATGATACGGTCAGCTAGATACACCTTGAGAAGATGACCGCTGCCTTAGGAGCACGGTCCATTGGACTCTGTCTCAGAGTCATGAGGGTTACACGTCAAACTTCCTTCTGTCTTTTACCCAGTTTCGATTTCACCCCTGAGTCATTTAGTGGTCAGCAATTTGAGCTGATGCTTCCTCTGGTTTCCTTGGTTGGAACCCCAGGCAGCTCTGAGCTGAAAAGACTGACCCCTGGCCCACAGTGTGAGCGATACTACCTGTTCCGCTCCTCGGGCAGCGGAATGTCTTGGGAGCCAGGACACCTGGCTTCTAGGCCTGGCTCTGCCCCTAGCTGCATGGCTTGGAGCAAATCACATCACCTCTCTGGGCCTCAGTGTTCACACCTGAGAAATGAAGGGGTTGCATCATATTAGTGATTCTCTGCTTTGAATTTTTCTTTTCTCCCTCCCGAATACACCCAGGGATACAGATTTACCTATAAGAGACACATCCATAGGCCAATTTTGGGTGCTAACTAATTTCATCACTTTCTTCCCCCACTCAAGAAAGCCTATCCAAATGCAAGGGAAGGACAGAGAAAGTTTGTTTTTATTAATATTTTAAAAAGTAATAATCTGCAAACTTGATATTTTGACAGTAACAGAGTTACACTTATTGAGGATTTAATTACCCGCCTTGAAAATAAAAAGAGAGAGAAGAGGAGGGAGAAAAAGAGCATAAGGAAGAAAAACTCATCACTTTAACAGTGAGGAATCGCACGAAAGATGGGTAACAGGGACCTATTGGCTCCCTGGTTGTTCTTGGCCTCTCCACACCTCCCATCCTGTGAGGTTCTCATTAAGCTGAGAGTTACACAATCATTTTTTAATACAAAGCCCTACAGGGAGGCCAATGACGTCAGCTCGTGTTCAACTAAAACAAAAATCGATATTTAGGCTTTTCTGGGAGAAAACTTATCAAAAAAGCATCTCCTCTCCAGTGTGGCCTTTTCCTCTGAGATTTTTTTCATTGAAAGCTTCATACGGTTTTTAACTTCTCTGCTGCCTTACTGATTCTGGTGTCAGATGTGACTCTGCAGACATATAGAAGCAGTCTTATTTACAGGCCTTATGAGTCACCCTTGACAACTGTTTGATTTGTGAACCAAGGTGGGCAGCTGCTGAATTAGGTACATCTAAGGTCTTCATCCAGCATCCAGGTCCTGCAAATAGCCTGGCTTAAGCCTACTGTCTCTGCCTGGTCTCACCTGATCTTGTGTACTTTCCCATACTCTTGCCTAAAAGGAATGCACCATGCTGCTTCACCAGTATTTTTTCTTAGCAACATTTGTATCCATTTTTCAGCCTTATCCCTTTGTTAAAAAAAAAAAAAAAAAGATATATCACCACTGTCTCATTGTAAGGCTGTCTCTTGCCTATGCTAATTCTTCCTACTGTATTTGGATTCCCTGCCAGCATCATTCCTTCTGTCACCTATGACTTCAGTGCCTCTTCTTTAATAGACTGTAAGCTGTAGGAGGGCAGAGATTGTGTCCAGTTTATTCACTGCAATTTACCACCGTCAAGAACTGATACAGAAGGTACCAATAAGTAGTNCTAATTCTTCCTACTGTATTTGGATTCCCTGCCAGCATCATTCCTTCTGTCACCTATGACTTCAGTGCCTCTTCTTTAATAGACTGTAAGCTGTAGGAGGGCAGAGATTGTGTCCAGTTTATTCACTGCAATTTACCACCGTCAAGAACTGATACAGAAGGTACCAATAAGTAGTTGGGGACCGCATGGGTGGCTGACGGATTGAAAGCAGAAGTAAATGAATGAAACTACTCCTGGCTAGAAAAAGACCCTCATGCTGGGAAAGATCGGGGACAGGAGAAGGGGATGACAGAGAGAATGAGATGGTGGGATGGTATGACCGACTCAATGAACATGACTTTGAGCAAGCTCTGGGAGGTGGTCAAGGACAGGGAAGCCTGACATGCTGCAGTCCGTGGGGTCGCAAAGAGTCAGACACGACTGAGCGACTGTACAACTCCTGGCTATTGGTTTCCTGCGTTAGGATGTAAACATGCTCTGGTTTTGCTCATTTTTTCATGATAAACACTCACGCAAACATTGAAAAAGAAAACTGTCAACCACACACAATTCACTCCTAACTTTTAGAGCTAAAGGACTTGAAGTATGTGTCAGCATCTGCTGTTTCCAGCTCTTCAGATCCCATTTCCCCTCAGACCTCTGCAGTCTGGTATCTGCTACACGCACAAGAGAGAAGCTGCTTCCACCAACTCCATCAAGAACCTACATGTTGCCAGACTCAATGGACAACTTTTTGTCCTCATTCTACTTGATCTCCTGACTCTAAATCCTAAAAGTAATTGAATGTCTGCTGAATAAATTTGTTATTCTCATATAAGCAGAAGAAAATTATTTATATTCCTATATAAATAATTTTAAAAATACATGCCCACTTCTGGGTATATATCTGGAGAAAACCATAATTCAAAAAGATACATGTACCCCATTGTTCCAGATGTTCGAGCTGGTTTTAGAAAAGGCAGAGGAACCAGAGATCAAATTGCCAACATCCGCTGGANCCAATGAATATTCAGGGTTGATTTCCTTTAGGATTAACCTGTTTGATCTCCTTGCAGTCCAGGGGACTCTTAAGGGTCTCCAGCATCACAATTCAAAAGCATCAATTCTTGGGTGCTCAGCTTTCTTTATGGTCCAACTCTCACAACCATACGTGATTACTGGAAAAACCATAGCTCTGATTATATGGCCCTTTGTAGGCAAAGTGATGTCTCTGCTTTTTAAGATGTTGTCTAGGTTTGTCAGTCTTCCTTCCAAGGAGCAAGCATCTTTTAATTTCAAGGCTGCAGTCACCATCCTCAGTGACTTTAGAGCCCAAGAAAAGAAAATCTGCCACTGCTTCCATTTTTTTCCCTTCTATTTTCCATGAAGTGATAGGATTGGATGGCATGATCTTAATTTCTGTAATGTTGAGTTTTGAGCCACCTTTTTCACTCTTCTCTTTCTCCCTCATCAAGAGACTCTTTAGTTTCTCTTCACTTTCTGCGATTAGAGTGGTATTATCTGCATCATTTGAGACATTGATATTTCTCCCAGAAATCTTGATTCCAGCTTGTGATTCATCCAACCCAGCATTTCTGCATGACTGAGTAACTAACATACACACACTCTGCATAGAAGTTTAATAAGCAGGGTGACAGTATACAGCCATGTTGTAGTCCTATCCCAATTTTGAAACAGTCAGTTGTTTCATGTCTGGTTCTAACTGTTGCCTCTTGACCCACATATAGGTTTTTCAGGAGACAAGTAAAGTGGTCTGATATTCCAGTCTCTTTAAGAATTTTCCATAGTCAAAGGCGCANAGTCCTATCCCAATTTTGAAACAGTCAGTTGTTTCATGTCTGGTTCTAACTGTTGCCTCTTGACCCACATATAGGTTTTTCAGGAGACAAGTAAAGTGGTCTGATATTCCAGTCTCTTTAAGAATTTTCCATAGTCAAAGGCGCATAGTCAATGAAGCAGAAATAGATGTTTTTCTGGAATTCCCTTGCTTTCTCCATGATCCAACAAATGTTGGCCATTTGACCTCTGGTTCCTCTGCCTTTTCTAAACTCAGCTTGTACAACTGGAAGTTCTTGATTCAAGTACTGCTCAAGCCTGGCTTGAATCAGGATTTTGAGCATAACTTTGCTAGCATGTGAAATGAACACAATTGTATGTTAGTTTTAACATTCTTTGGCACTGCTCTTCTCTGGGACTGGAATGAAAACTGAAATTTTCCAGTCCTGTGGCCACTGCTGAGTTTTCAAGTTTGCTGACACTGAGTGAAGCACTTTCACAGCATCATCTTTCAGGATTTAAAGTAGCTCAGCTGGAATCCCATCACCTCCACTAGCTTTGTTCATAGTTANCTGCTCTTCTCTGGGACTGGAATGAAAACTGAAATTTTCCAGTCCTGTGGCCACTGCTGAGTTTTCAAGTTTGCTGACACTGAGTGAAGCACTTTCACAGCATCATCTTTCAGGATTTAAAGTAGCTCAGCTGGAATCCCATCACCTCCACTAGCTTTGTTCATAGTTATGCTTCCTAAGGCCCACTTGACTTCACACTCCAGGATGACCAGCTCTAGGTAAGTGACCACATCATCGTGATTGTTTGGCTCCTTAAGGTCTTTCCTGTATAGTTCTTCTGTGTATCCTTGCCACCTCTTCTTAATCTCTTCTGTGCTGTTAGGTCCTCACCATTTCTGTCCTTTATTGTGCCCATTCTTGCATGAAACGTTCCCTTGATATCTCTAATTTTCTTGAAGAGCTCTCTAGTCTTTTCCATTCTATTGCTTCCCTGTATTTCTTTGCGTTGTTCATTTAAGAAGGCCTTCTTATCTCTCCTTGCTATTTTCTGGAACTCTGCATTCAGTTGAGTATATCTTTCCCTTTCTGTGGTTGTACTCAACTATAAAACAAAATATAGTTTTTTTATAGTTTTACTTAACTATAAAACAAAATAAAATTACTCAACTATTAAAAAATTTTTTTTAAAGACCCTGATACTGGGAAAGATTGAGGGCAGGAGAAGAAGGGGACGACAGAGGATGAGACGGTTGGATGGTATCACCAATTTAATGGACATGAGTTTGAGTAAGCTCCAGGAGTTGGTGATGGACAGGGAAGCCTGGTATGCTGCAGTCCATGGGGTCACAAAGAGTCAGACATAACTGAGGGGCTGAACCGAACAAAACCTGGCTGTCATCATCACAAGAAGAAGAGCTCCACATCTTTGCGTGTCATTTGCACTATGCGGCATCCTGTCCTGACGTTAGGTTTGCCCATGACTGCTTTGGCTTCCTGTCCCAGCATTTTATTTGTCCTGAGTTTGAGGCCAGTTTTATAAACATGTTGGCCCTAGCATGGCTTGCATCTGTGGATGCTACTGTTTTGGCCTCTTCGCATTTAGAAGTAAAATAAATCAATTTCATACCAGAAAATATTATTTTGTGCCTGCTTCAGGAAAAACTACTGGTTGACCCATAGGCAAGCATGCTCAGTTGTGTCTGACTCTTTGTGACCCCATGGACTGTAGCNTTTATAAACATGTTGGCCCTAGCATGGCTTGCATCTGTGGATGCTACTGTTTTGGCCTCTTCGCATTTAGAAGTAAAATAAATCAATTTCATACCAGAAAATATTATTTTGTGCCTGCTTCAGGAAAAACTACTGGTTGACCCATAGGCAAGCATGCTCAGTTGTGTCTGACTCTTTGTGACCCCATGGACTGTAGCCCTGCCAGGCTCCTCTGTCCATGGAATTTTCCAGGCAAGAATACTGGAGTGGGGTGCCATTTCCTTCTCCAGGTTGACCTATAAGGTTATTCTGTTTTTTCATTTGTTTATTTTTTGGTTGCGCTGCGTAGCATGTGTGATCTTCGTTCCCTGAACCCGTGCCCCCTGTATTAAAAAAAAGGAATCTTAACCACTGGGCCACCAGGGAAGTCTCCAGGTTATTCTATTTTGGGAACGATGTAAAACCACCGAGAGCATCACAAAGCATTCTGACAGAGTTTTCTAATACAGAGTGCACACTGGAGACAAGAGGAGAATAAACCTCTGGTGCAATAAAATCCTGATATTCATAGCCACCCTTCTCATTCACACTTTCCCTTTCAGCTGCTTGGGTGAATTCATCATGTTCACAGATGCTCTTGTTCCAACAGATCCTGAAATCCTGTTCACTAATTACACTTCTGAATTGTAGTTTTTATACTATTTTTATCATTGCTTTTTCAATGAATCACTTTTTCAGTCATTGACCTATTTTTTGTTAATCAGAGTCATAACACAATAGTAACAAGAAAAAATGCAAACTTTACACACATAAACAATAATATTCCAATGATATAACTAAAATAAACTATATCCTGATAATTTTAACTACACCGTAAGAGTCTGTCCAATTTGAGCCATCCCTATGTGTGAACCCTTATTAAGAGCATAATGGTGTTTGCTAATTTTTTCTTCCATTTCAAATTCATAACAATTTCAAACAGGTATATTTTCATTGCTTTTGCCACAGAAGCTGCTTGAGGACTATTACTTTTTTAGACTAATTGACCACACTTTAGAAACAGTGACCTAAAAGAAAAAGCCTGTACTCTTAAACATGGTCTCTAAACCATTTCCTAATCTAGTCCCTTGATTCACATGAAGGAACTATTGTTATTAGTGTGTATGATTGTTACTAGTATGACACTACCAACAGCAGCCACACACTTCTAGTGACTGAGCCCATAAATGATACCTCCTGATCAAGTATCATTTTAAGCATTTTAAATGGACTCTCTTATTTCAAACTCACGGTAATCCTAGGAGGTAGGTACTGGTTTGTTCTTATGAATTTACAGATAGGGAATTATGAATATTACCGAGGTACTTGCTCAAGATTGCAGAGCTACTTAGAGGCCGAGCAGGAGTCTGGTCCCAGGCTTGTCTAACTCTTAAGGACACCATATTACCCAGCCCCCACCCTGCCCCTTCAATCTGCCTTCCTGAACTCTCTCTCACAAACGCACACAGCCTCTCTATTCCCAGTGAAGATGGCTTCCATCTGTGATCTGTGTCCATCTTGCTCCTTCTGTCTAGAATGCTCTCTCTTTCTCTGTGTCACCTTCATGAACTTTCACTCACCATGCAGCACCCAATTTTAGAGTCTTCTCTGTGAAGCCTGTCCTTCCCCCAACACCCCAGATTTTCACCTTGTCTCTAGTAGCAGCCTAAATTTTATTTCTCTCCATTCTCCAGACAAAGACACTAAAATGTCTAGAGTGAAAGTTGAATTATTAAGAATTATAAGATGACAGAACATAATTTACTACACTGTGCCTGACTGTTC
This sequence comes from Neotragus moschatus, assembly GCA_006410615.1. Taxonomy (NCBI): domain Eukaryota; kingdom Metazoa; phylum Chordata; class Mammalia; order Artiodactyla; family Bovidae; genus Neotragus; species Neotragus moschatus. The sequence goes on along the minus strand of SJYA01002948.1, from coordinate 1,482,890 downwards.
CCTGGTCTACCATTAGTCAACTCCAGTTGTTGAGTTGTGTTCAATAAATAGGCAATTTCTTACCTGGACAGAGGAGTCTGGTGGGCTACAGTCCACGGGTTCCAGAAAGAGTTGGACACGACTAACACTTACCTTAAAATATTATTCTCAGGAGGTCAGAAAGCAGAAATAATTCTTATTGTACCTATAATAGCAACTAGTTAACTTCATGAAACACAAGAAATACATTATCTATTTTGTTGTTGTTGTAGTTGTTTAGTTGATTAAGTTGTGTCTGAGTCTTTGTGATCCCACGAACTGTAGCCTGCCAGGCTCCTCTATCCATGGAATTCTCCAGGCAAGAACACTGGAGGGGGTAGCCATTCCCTTTTCCAGGGGATCTTCCCAACCGAGGGATCAAACCTAGGTCTCTCACATTGCAGTCAGATTCTTCACTGTCTGAGACATGAGGGAAGCACCAAAGCAATAAATACCTTTATAATAACAATAATAAAAAAAAGAAAGTGAGGTTCCTAGAGCAACTGAACCCAGCCAGGGCCTCTTGCAATGGATATGGTCACTTCTTGAGAGTTTCCAACTCTGGAAAAATGAACGTCCTCAAGAGACTCCAGAATCAGGACTTCCCTGGGGGTCCAGTGGTTAAGAATCCATCTTCCAACACAAGGGACGCAGGTTCGATCTCTGGTCAGAGAACTAAGATCCCACATGTGGTGGGGCAACTAAGCCCAAATGCCAGAACTACAGAGCTCACAAGTGGCAGCTGCTGAGCCCAGGTGTTCTGCAGCCCATGCCCCACAACTAGAGAGAAGCCGCAAGGAAGAGCCCTCACACCAAACGAAAAATCCCATATGCCACAACAAAGGCCCTGCATGCCAAAAAGAAATAAAATTAATTAATTAAAAGAGAGAGAGACCCCAGAATCCAGCCATAACATATATCCGTCCTTTATAAAGTTTCTGGCTGCTATGACCTGATTCTCACAAGCTCCAATTTGGTTGTATTTGCTGCTTCCCTGCAGGTATACAAGCTGCCCCTTTCTGGATACTGAAAAGCAAGGACTTGTGGGCATGTGGATTACCACCAGTCTCATCAATGTCCTGCACTACTACTGTACATCAGCCTTGGTTCCAGAGCTACGAGCTGGAAGAATACGAAATAGAAACTTGAAAGGAGGTGTATATACAGGACTTCTTTAAACCACTTGTCTGCATTTCTCCTAATGCCAACTTGTTTCATGCTGTCTTTTCATTAATTCAAAACAAGATCCACAGGTTGCTGGTTGTTGACCCAGAATCAAGCAACGTCTTGTACATCCTCACCCACAAGTGCATCCTCAAGTTCCTCAAAGTGTTTATCACTGAGTTCTTAAGCCAGAATTCATGTCTAAGTCTAATAGAAGATTAGCTTCTACGCCAGCATTGCTACGTTCTGCACTATGACCCCATTGACATGGCTCTGGGCATCTTTGTACAGGATCCGCTAGTGAATGAGGAGGGTCAGGTGGTGAACATCTAGTCCATGTTTGATGTTATCCGTGCTAAGTCACTTCAGTCATGTCCGACTCTTTGGGATCCTCTGGACTGTAGCCCGTGAGGCTTCTCTGTCCACGGGACTTCCCAGGCAAGAACACTAGAGTGGGTTACCATTTCCTTCTTCATTGATGTTATCCATCAGGCAGCATAAAAGACCTACCACAACCTAGATGTGCCTGTAGTCAAAGCCCTGAAGAATTGATCACATTACTTTAAATGTAGCTTCAGTGCTACCTGGATGAGACTCTGGAGACCGTTCTCAGCAGGCCAGTGGAAGCAAGGAGTCACCGGCTTGTGGTGGTGGATGAGAATGACGTGATCAAGGGAACTGTATCACCATCTGCCATCCNGTAGTCAAAGCCCTGAAGAATTGATCACATTACTTTAAATGTAGCTTCAGTGCTACCTGGATGAGACTCTGGAGACCGTTCTCAGCAGGCCAGTGGAAGCAAGGAGTCACCGGCTTGTGGTGGTGGATGAGAATGACGTGATCAAGGGAACTGTATCACCATCTGCCATCCGTAGACCCTGGTGCTCACAGGCAGGGAGAAGCTGCCCTAAGCTGGGGGACGAGGTCAGGCGGCACCAGGGGACGTGCCCCACGCACTGCCTGCCCCAAGCTCTGGGAACCACAGAATAAATCTGGTGGCCGTCCTTGCTCAGGAGCCTCCTACCCTCCTGCCCGGAAGCTGAGAAGGCATGGGGAAAGGAAGGAGAATAAAATTCTAGGTGTCCTTATCCTCACAACACTCAGAAAAACTTTTAGCCTAGCTCAGGCTAGCTCCTGTCCTCTTATTTATGTCCCCCTTTCAGGGCAACCCATGAGCTCTGTGCCCCTCCAGAAAATTGTACACCTCATGAACTAGGAGAACAAACCAAGCCCAAAATTAGTAGGAAGAAATAAAAAAAGATTGGAGCATAAAGAAATGAAATGAAGACTAGAAAGAACAATAAAAAGGATCAACAAAATAATACGTTTTTTTTAAAGATAAAATTGACCAAGCTTTAGCTTAACTGAAAGTGAAAAGAGAAAGTGAAGTTGCTCAGTCGTGTCCGACTCTTTACAACCCCATGGACTATAGCCTACCAGGCTCCTCCATGGGAGGAAAATCCATGAGGTTGTCCAGGCAAGAATACTGGAGTGGGTTGCCATTTCTTTCTCCAGGGGATCTTCCCAACCCAGGGATCAAACCTGGGTCTCCCACATTGTAGGCAGATGCTTTACCGTCTGAGCCATCAGGGAAGTCAGGAAGCCATCAGGAATTNAAAATCCATGAGGTTGTCCAGGCAAGAATACTGGAGTGGGTTGCCATTTCTTTCTCCAGGGGATCTTCCCAACCCAGGGATCAAACCTGGGTCTCCCACATTGTAGGCAGATGCTTTACCGTCTGAGCCATCAGGGAAGTCAGGAAGCCATCAGGAATTAGCTTGACTAACTAAGAAAAAAAAAAAAAACACAGAGAACCCAAATAGCTGAAATCAGGAATGAAAGAAGAGACATGACAACAGTAATTCAAAGGATCATAAGAGACTGCTGTGAGCAATTATATGCCATCCAAGTAAATAATCTAAGAAAAAATGGATAAATTCCTAGAAACCTTCCCCCTCCTAAGATGGAATCATTAAGAAGCAGAAAATATGAACCGACCAGTAACAAGTAAGGAAACTGTATCAGTAATCAAAAACCTCTTAACACAGAAATCTCCAGGACCAGATGGTTTCCCTGATGCATTCTAACAAACATTTAAAGAATTAACACCAGTCTTTCTTAAACACTTTCAAAATATTGAAGAGTACAGAATTCTTAAACTCATTCCAAAAACTAGGATGACCATTATGTCAAAGCCAGGTAAGGACACTATAAGAAAAGAAAACTATAGGCCAGTTTCACTGATGAGTATAGATACAAAAATCCTCAACAAAATACAAACTGAATTCAACAGCACATTAAAACGATCATACGCCATCCTCAAGTGAGGTTATGTCTGGGATGCAGACATGGTTCAATCAATAAACATGACACACCACATTAATAGGATGAAATATAACAATCATAGGATCATCTCAGTGGATGCAGAAAAGGGACCTGTGTGGTGGTACAGTGGATAGGAATCCGCCTGTCAATGCAAGGGACATAGGTTCGATCCCTGATCCAGAAGATTCCACCTGCTGTGGAGTAACATCCTATGAACCACTACTACTGAGCTTGTGTGTCAGAACTACTGAAGTCCGAGCGCCTAGCGCCTATGCTCTGCAATGAGAAGCCCACTCACTGCAACCAAGAGCAGCCCCATTCATCACAACTAGAGAGGAAGCCTGCACAAAGCAATGAAGACCTAGTGCAATAAAAAACAATAAATTAATAAAAAATTAAAAAACAGATGCAGAAAAGTACCTGGCACGATTCAACATCCTTTTATGATTAAAAAAAAAAAAACTCTCAAAAAATTGGGTATACCTTAACACAATAACCTCAGATATGCAGATGAAACCATCCTATGGCAGAAAGCAAAGAGGAACTAAAGAGCCTCTTGATTGAGGTGAAAAGAAAGTGAAAAAGCTGGCTTAAAACCCAACATTCAAAAAACTGAGATCATGGCATCCAGTTCCATCATTTCATGGCAAATAGATGGGGAAACAATGGAAACAGTGACAGACTTTATTTTCTTGGGCTCCAAAATCACAGCAGATGGTGACTGCAGCCATGAAATTAAGAGATACTTGCTCCTTGGAAGAAAAGCTATGACCAACCTAGACAGTGCATTAAAAAACAGAGACATTACTTTGCCAACAAAGGTCCATCTAGTCCAAGCTATGGTTTTTCCTGTAGTCATATAAGGATGTGAGAGTTGGAGCATAAAGAGGGCTGAGTGCCGAAGAATTGATGCTTTTTAGCTGTGGTATTGGAAAAGACTCTTGGGAGTCCCTTGGACTGCAAGGAGATCAAACCAGTCAATCCTAAAGGAAATCAGTCCTGAATATTCATTGGAAGGACTGATGCTGAGGCTGAAGCTCCAATACTTTGGCCACCTGATGCAAAGAACTCACCCACTGGAAAAGACCCTGATGCTGGGAAAGATTGAAGGCAGGAGGAGAAGGGGACGACAGAGGATGAGATGGTTGGATGGCGTCACCGACTCGATGGACATGAGTTTGAGCAAGCTCCAGGAGATGCTGAAGGACAGAGAGGCCTGATATGCTGCAGTGCATAGGGTCACAAAGAGTCGGACACAACTGAGCAACTGAACAACAGCAACATGATAAAGGCCATATATGACAAACCCACAGCTTATACCCTACTCTATGGTGAAAGGTTGAAAGCTTTCCCACTAAGACTAAGAATANTGTGCTGCAGTGCATAGGGTCACAAAGAGTCGGACACGACTGAGCAACTGAACAACAGCAACATGATAAAGGCCATATATGACAAACCCACAGTTTATACCCTACTCTATGGTGAAAGGTTGAAAGCTTTCCCACTAAGACTAAGAATAAAACAAAGGTGCTCTGTCTCAACATTTCTATTCAGTGTAGTCCTAGAACTCCTAGCCAGAACAATTAGGCAAGGAAAAGAAATATAAAGCATCCAGATCACAAAGAAAGAAGTAAAAGTGTCTTTGTTTGCAGATGACATAATCTTATACATAGGAAATCCTAAAGACTCCACCAGAAAGAAAAAAAAAGTTAAAACTAGTAAATGAGTTCAGTAAAGTTGTAGATACAAAAATAAACCTACACAAGATGCATTTCTATACACTAACAATGAACTANCATCCAGATCACAAAGAAAGAAGTAAAAGTGTCTTTGTTTGCAGATGACATAATCTTATACATAGGAAATCCTAAAGACTCCACCAGAAAGAAAAAAAAAGTTAAAACTAGTAAATGAGTTCAGTAAAGTTGTAGATACAAAAATAAACCTACACAAGATGCATTTCTATACACTAACAATGAACTACCTGAAAAAGAAGTAAATAATACTATTTATAACAGCATTAAAAAAAAAAATACTTACAGGTAAATTTAACCAAGGATATGAAAGTACACGGTAGATTATAAAGTATTGATGAAAGAAGTTGAAGACACAAATATGGAAAAATATCCTGTGTTTGTGGATCAGAAGAATTAATATTGCTAAAATGTTCATTCTACCCAAANTGATGAAAGAAGTTGAAGACACAAATATGGAAAAATATCCTGTGTTTGTGGATCAGAAGAATTAATATTGCTAAAATGTTCATTCTACCCAAAAACATTTGTAGATTCAAAGCAATCTCTTTAAAAATACCAATGCATTTTCCAGAAAAATAGAAAAAGGGACCCTAAAATCTGTATGGAACCACAAAGACCCTGAAGAGCCAAAGCAATTCTGAGAAGGAAGGAAGAATAAAGCTGGAGGCATCATACTTGCTGATTTATTTCAAAGCTATAATAATAAAACAGTATGGTACTGGCATAATAACAGACACATAGATCAAGGAAAAAAGAATCAAGAGCCTAGATAATAAACCCACACACGTAAAGTCAACTACCATTTTATAAGGGAGCCAAGGATAGTCAATAGGAAAAGGATAATCTCTTCCATAAATGGTGGGAAAACTGGACATTCACATGCAAAATAATAACATTGAACTCCTATCTTATACCACCCACAAAAATCATCTGGAAATGGATCAAAGATTTAAATAGAAGATGCAAAATGGTAAAACTACCAGAAGAAAGCATGGGAAAGAGCTCTTCGACGTTGGTCTTAGCAACAATTTTTGGTATATGACAAAAGCAAAAATCAACGAGTGGGGCGACATCAGACTAAAGACTTAGGCACAGCAAAACCCACAGCCAGCAAAATAAAAAGGCAACCTACCAAATGGGGAGAATATTTGCTAACCATTTGTCTTCTTAAATTTTTCATTTTATTTTGGAGTATAGTGAAACAATGTGTGTTAGCTTCAGATGCAAAGTAGAGCAACTCAGTCATACACATACATGTACCTATTCTTTTTTCAAAAATTTTTCCCATTTAAGTTGATCATCTATCTGGAAAGAAGTTAATATCCAAAATATAAAACGAACTTGTATAACTCCATGTAAGATTTAGTGATAATCTGATTTCAAAATGGGCTAAGAATGTAATAGACATTTTCCCAAAGAACACACAAACGACCAACAGGTACCTAAAAGGATGCTCAGCACTGTTAATCACCAAGGGAATGCACATAAAAACTACAATGAGATATCACTTCACACCTATTAGAATGAGTGTTATCAAAGATACAAGTAACAGCAAATGTTGGTGAGGCTGTGGAGAAAAAGGAACCCTCGATCACTGTTGGTGGAAATGTAAACTGCTGGAGTGACTACGGAAAACAAGCTTCCCAGGTGGCGCTAGTGGTAAAGAATCTGCCTGCCAGCGCAGGAGGCCTAAAGATGTGGGTTTGATCCCTGGGTCTGGAAGATCCCTTAGAGAAGGAAATGGCAGCCCACTTCAGCATTCTTGCCTGGAGTATCCCATGGACAGAGGAGCCTGGTGGGCTACAGGTCCATGAGGTCTCAAAAGTCGAACACTACTAAAGTGACTTAGCACTGTGGAAAATAGTATTGAGATCCTTCAAAAAACTTGAAAATAGAACTATCACACCACCAACAATCCCACTTCTGGATATATACCCAATAGAAATGAAATCACTGTCTCAAAGAGATATCTACACCCTCGTGTCCTTTGTAGCATTGTTCCCAATAGCCAAGACAACCTAAGTGTTCATCAATGGATGAATGGAAAAAGAAAACATGGCACGCGTGCGCACGCACGCGCGCGCACACACACACACACACACACACACACATTATTCAGCCAGAGTAAAAAGAAGGAAACCCTGACTTTTGTGACACATAGATGGATCCTAAGGGCATTATACTAAGTGAGCTAAGTCAGACAGGGGGACTTCCCTGGTATTCCAGTGGCCTTGCATTGAATCCGCCTTGCAGTGCAGGGGACATGGGTTTGATCCCTGACCAAGGAACTAAGATCCCACTTACCAAGGGGCAACTAAGCCCGAGAGTTGCAATTACAGAGTCCACGAGCCACAACAAAAGATCTTGCACTAGGCAAATGAAGACCCTGCATGCTGCAATTAAGACCCAAAGCAGCCAAATAATTTTTTTTAAGTCAGAGAAAGACAAATACTATATGTTCTCACTTATATGTGGAATCTATAAAATTCAAACTCACAAAAATAGTAGAATGGTACTTGCCAGGGGCTGGGCATGGGGGAAATTGGGGAGATGTTGGTCAAAGGGTGCAAACTTTCAGCTATAAAATGAAAAAGTTTTGCTAACCAGACTCAATAATACTGTGCTGTATTCTTAAGGGCTTCCCTAGTGGCTCAGATGGTAAAGAATCTGCCTGCAATGCAGGAGCTCAATCCCTGGGTGGGGAAGATCCCCTGGAGAAGGAAACGACAACCCACTCCAGTATTCTAACCTGGGAAATCTCTTGGACAGAGGAGCCCGTTGGGCTACAGTCCCTGGGGTCACAAAGAGACAGACATGACTGAGCAAAAACACTTTCACTTTCATTTTCTTGAAAGTTGTTAAGAGGGTAGATCTTAAATGTTATCATCACAAACACAAAAAGGTGATTATGTGAGGATGAAGGTGTTAACTAACCTTATTGTAGCAACCATTTCACTATATATACATGTATCAAATCATTACATTGTTTACCTTAAACATATATATGTCAATATGTATATAAAGCTAGAAAAAAGGGAGAATTAATCAGTATAATTCACTATACTAAAAGAATAAAATAGGAAAATCATTTTATCACCAGAAAAGACACAGAAAAAGTATTCAATAAAATTCAAAAATAATTCATAATTTAAAAAACTCCAAGCAAAGAAGAAATAGGAATTTTCTTAATCTGATAAGAGAGAAAACTCTAAAAAACTCCATTCAAACCCCCCCAAATCAATTTAATGTTGAATGTTTTCCCTTTTTGATCAGAATGAGGAAAGGATAATTGCCATCACCATTTCTGTTATATTGTATTAGAAAACTTAGCTGGTATAATAAGGCCATGACAACAAAAATGAAAAGGTGTAAGGATTTGGAAGGGAACAAAAGCAACTTGCAGAAAATAATTTGGCATTTTCTTGTAAAGTTGAACTTACACATACTCTATGACTCAGCACTTCCACTCCTAGGTATATAGCTTGGAGAAATTCTTGCCCAAGTCCATAAGGCATGTAGAAGACTATTCAGAGCAGTGTTATTCATGATAGCCCCAAACTGAGGGGGAAAACCAAATGTCCATCAATGGTAGAATGGATAAATAAATTGTAGCACATCCACAGGGTAGATTACTATACGTCAGCAAAAATGAACGAACTATAGTTACATACATAAACAGGGATGAATCTCAAAGATAAAATGTGGAGCAAAATAAATGTCACGGGAAAATATGTATGGTCTGATTACACTTATATACAATTCAAAAAGCCAAGAGAAAACCTAATATATTTGTTAGGAATGTGTGTGTGTGTGTGTGTGTGTGTATATATATATATATATATATATATATATATACACAAAACTAGAAGAAAAATCGTTACTGCAGAAGTCAAGATAGAGATTACCTCTAGGGAAGATGAAGAGGGATGCTATTGAAGGGCTTCTAAGGCATTAGGTGGGGCTTCCCGGTGGCTCAGATGGTAAAGAATATGCTTGCAATGCAAGAGACCTGGGTTCAACTCCTGGGTTGGAAAAATCCCGTGGAGAAGGGAATGGCAACCCACTCCAGTATTCTTGCCTGGAGAATTCCATGGACAGAGGAGCCTGGCGGGCTACCGTCCATGTGGTTGCAAAGAGTCAGACACGACTGAGCAACTAAAACGCACACATATGCCCACAAGGCACTAGGTAGGGACTTCCCTGGTGGTCCAGTGGCTAAGACTACACCCTCAGTGCAGAGGGACTGGGTTGCACCTCTGATCAGGGAGCTAGATCCCACATGCCACAAGGAAGAGTCCGCATGAAGCAACTAAGAGACCACACGCTGCAACGAAGATTGAAGGTCACCACGTGCCACAACTAAGGCTCAGCACAGTTAAAATAAAAAAATATAAACAAGGCACCAGGGAGCTGTTACAAGGATATTTTTATTCTTCAGGTTATATGTATATGTGAGTGTGGGCTAAGTCATTTCAGGTGTCTCTGAGCGACCCTATGGATTGTAGCCTGCCAGACTCCTCTGTCCATGGGGTTAAGGCAACAATACCAGAGTGGGTTGCCATGCCCTCCTCCAGGGGACCTTCCCAATCCAGGGATTGAACCCACACCTGCTGCAGGCGGGTTCTTATCACTAGTGCCACCTGGGAAGCCCAGGCTATCTGTATATATGTATGTATTAATACATAAACATTTTATGTGCTGTACATTTCACCATAAAAGTATTTTCAAAAGCAGTTCTCTTTAGGTCTAATTACCTAGTGGAACATATTCAATGATACCTTGGGCAAACCATCAGCAAAGTCTAGACTCTGGGAAAATCTAGAGGGCAAATCATTTTGTTTCTTCAGTATAAAATTTCAAGGAAGAAAAGAAGAGATAAAGAACCTATAAATTATAAAAGACCTAAAAGGCATATTAACCAATTGCCAGGTTTAGACCGTAATTTGGATGGATGCTCATACAAACAGATTATCACAAACATGACAACTGCAGATATGTGAACACTAACTGGATATCTGAAAGGAAGAATTTATTCTTATTGGGATGTGGTGATGATACAGTGGTTATGTTTTAAAAGGGGGCTGTCTTTTAGAGGTAGTTGATGAAATATTTACAGGAGAAATTATATCATGTCCAAGATTTAATCCAAGATAAACTTGTTTGATGGTGGTGAGTGTCTTGCTGGGGTGCAGGAAGGGATGCTAGAGAAAACAAGATTGGTCACGAGTTAAAAATTAGTGAAACTAACGTTGGTAGACTGGTTTTCACTACATCTCTAAATACATTTGGGATTATGCATAATAAAATTAAAATAAAAACCAGGGCCAAATTTTAAAAAGGGAACTTTGGCTAAATCAAGATCTGTTTTGCAGGGGCAAAAATAAAGGAGTAAGACATCTTGGGGTTCACTGACTTCTCACTCTGCCCAGAATAGCACTATTTGTTTTTCACAAGACAATCTAGATCATTGCTTCTAAATCTTCAGTGTACCCATAAGTCACCTGAGGATTGTTAACATGCAAACTTGGATTCAGAAAATCTAGGTTGAGGCCTGACAGTGTGCATTTCTAACAAGCTCCCAGGTGATGACGATGCCAGACTACCTCCAAGAATGCAGTCTTTCACCTCATCAAACCTCTATTCCGCTAAGCCTACCACTAACTCATCCTCCATCGTCCCTTCCTGGTTCCACTCCCACTCTGGCCCAGCTTGGATTCTGTGGCTCACCTGGAAAATCCATTCCTCTGAAAACCCCTTCAACATCTGGCCCTTTTCTTTCCTGTGGAATTCATTCAGCAAAACTTCAACCCAACTTGCACTCCAACTTCTCCAGGTTTTTGAAGACAGCACTTAAATGTTACTGGAAAAAAGGAGATGCTTTTAAATCCATGCTCTCTGTTTTCAGTAGGCTCTCTGCTGGGCCCAGCAGCCCTGTTTCTCTCCTTAGGATGCTCATCTCACCCTCTCCATTTTATATGTTCACCTTCTTCCTCTTCTTATCTCCTTTCTCTCTGCTAAAGACTGTCTTATATTTCACTGGGAAAATAAAAGTTGGCTGATGGGAAATTCTTCATCCTCTCAGCATCAAATCGTCATGTACTGCCTCCATCTTTTTTCTCATTATTCCCTCCTTTAAAAAAAATAAAATAAAAATCTGGGACTTTGCTGGTGGTCCAGTGGCTAAGACTCTGTGCTCCCAACTCCGTGGGTCCAAGTCTGATCCCTGGGCAGGGAATTGGATCNTGGCTGATGGGAAATTCTTCATCCTCTCAGCATCAAATCGTCATGTACTGCCTCCATCTTTTTTCTCATTATTCCCTCCTTTAAAAAAAATAAAATAAAAATCTGGGACTTTGCTGGTGGTCCAGTGGCTAAGACTCTGTGCTCCCAACTCCGTGGGTCCAAGTCTGATCCCTGGGCAGGGAATTGGATCCCCCATGCCACAACGAATAGTTTGCACGCCACAACGAAGGATTCCGCATGCTGCAATGAAGACGGAAGGTCTCGAGTGCCGCAACTAGACCTGGTGCAGCCAAATAAACAAATAAAATAACCTTATCATCACCTCTTGATTCACACACACTTTAGATCCCAATTCCCTCTCTCCCTTTTAACTGGACCACTCCAAGAGTTTACATAAACTACACGCTGGCTGCTGCTTTTTATTTTCTTAAAGCAAAGATAAAAGCAAGATAGATCCCCAACCCTGACCCATATCTAAATAATGCCGGATTTCTGTGCTCCTTTTGAAGTTTATTCGCCTTTATTCATTCCTTGAGAGTGAAAGTGTTAGTAGCCCAGTTGTGTCCGACTCTTTTTGACTCCTTGGACTGTAGCCCACCAGGCTCTGTGGGATTTCCCAGGGAAGAATTCTGGGGTGGGTTGCCATTCCCTTCTCTGGGGAATCTTCTCAACCCAGGGATCAAACCCAGGTCTCATGCATTGCAAGCAGATTCTTTACCACGGAGCCTCTAGGGATTCACTCCTTAACACACTCCAGTCTGGTTTCCATCATCACTGCTCCACCAAAATTGTTCTCATCAAAATCTTCAGCTACCTCCATGTTACCAACTTGAATAGACAATTTCCTGTCCTCAGTTTACTCAACATCTCAGCAACATTTGACCAAGTTGATAGAATGCTTTTCTTTCTTTTTTTTTTTGTCTGCCCATTATCTTTTTCCCTATCAAAATAGTCTGATCCTTTCCTAATCTTTCTACCTTAGGAAATGATATCACCAACCTGCAGGTCCTCATGACTATGTCCCTTTTCTTAAACTCCAATCAGGTTCATCAGCAAGGCTTGTTCTTTCTGCCTCCTAAATATTTTTTCTAATTTGTCTGCTCCCATGCCATCTCCACTGCAATTACATTAAACTAATGCCTCCTATTTCCCCAAATAAGCCACCTATTTTGCCTCAGGGCCTCTGTACACACTGTTGTCTTGCCTAAAACACTGAAGCACACTCCAAGTCCTAAATGGCCCAGATTTCACTCTAGGGTAACAATCTCAAAGTCTTCTTGAGTTCCAAGTCATTCCCAGATAACCCCATGAGAAGAGGAGATAGTTCTACACCACTTTTTAGACACTCTTCTGATGAACATCCAAAAGAGATGCTCAGACCGTTGGTTATTCTAAGTAGAAAATAAAGCTTGATATATGACCAGATCTAAGTTCATGTCTAATCATAGCAAAACTGGCTTTAAACTTCCTCTTGGCTTTCAGTTCTTCCCACAGTAAATGAAGACAGCATCAGGCTTACCATTTCGAATTCATATAGCAGCCTGGAAATGAATAGACATAATATTTTATAACTCCTCTTGTCAAGAGGTATATCTCTTCACCCCTTCAATCTGAGCTTGACCATGTAACTTGCCCAGCCCAATGGAGCACTAACAAACACAACCCAAGCAGACGTTTGAAAGTGTCTGTGCACCGGGGCTTCCCTTCGCTTGGTCTCATATTGAATTTGGAAACCAGCCATCATTTGAAGAGGACTGAGCTAGCTTGTTAGACATGGAGACACAAGGTCCAGTCAGTTTCAGTTGTCTTTGCCAATTAGCAGACTTATGAGTAAGACCATCTAAGATCAACCACCGCCAGCCAGCCTGCCAGCTGACTAGCTGTATGAGTGAACTAGGCAAGTAATTCTGTCCAGATGACCCCAGCTGCAGTTGTCAAATTGTAGCATATTGAGCTATAAATGATGGTTGCTTGAAGCTGTTAAGATTTGGGGCGCTTTGTAACGCAGCAAAAACGAACCGGTACACCTCTGGAAGGAGTCTTCATATTGCAAATACAGTTATGCTACTTCCCTTTGTAAAATGTTTAAAAGGTTTTTCATTGATCTTGAGAGAAAACCCAAGTCATTTTAGCAAGGCCTACTGTGACCCACTGACTCAATGGACACGAATTTGAGCAAATTCTGGGAGACAGTGAAGGGCAGGGAAGCCTAGCGTGCTGCAGTCCATGGGGTTGGAAAGGGTTGGACACGACTGAGCGACTGAGCCACAATAGCTGCGACCCACACTATCTGGATGGCCTCACCTCCCATGGTCTCCCTGTTTTTCCTCTTGAAGTGGTCCGGGTTCTCAGACACCCCATTCCCTCTTCCTGGAATGCTCTTCCTGGCTCTTTACCTGGTTGACTCCTGTTCTCCTTTCAAGTCATAACTTAAATACTACAGCATCAAAGGGGACTCCTTTGAGCAAATCTTCCCCATGCCCCCCAACATATTTGTCTCTGGTTATATACTCTCATGCTACCCTACTATTCTCCTTCTTAGCAAATACTCTAATTTGAAACAATACATAGTCTTGTGTGACGATATGTTTATTAGCTGCCTTCTCCACTGGATTGTAAACTCCATGAGAACAGGAAGTCTCTATTTGTTCACAGATGTGACCCCAAGCCTTGCACACCACCAGGCACAGAGGATTGGGGATAGGTATTTGGGGGAAGGGAGTTTACCGCAGAGGTTATCAGTGCAGGCTCTGGAGAAAAGCTGCCTGGACTCAAATCCGAGCTCCATCACTTACAAACTGAGTGACCTAACTAACTCCTTTGTGCCTCAGTTTTCCCATCTCTAAAATGGGGACACAAATAGCATCTCCACATTGAATTGTTGGGTGGATTATGCTCGGTAATAGTTCATTTTGGGGACTTTCCTGGTGGTCCAGTGGTTAAGGATCTCCATTCCAATGCCAGAGACTCAGGTTTGATCCCTGGTTGGGAACTAAGACCCCACAGGCCTTGGAGCAACTAAAACCACACACTGCCAGTAGAAAGAAGCCCGCTTGCCAAAACAAACATCCCAGGCACTGCAACTAAGACCCAACGCAGCCAAATAAATAAATATTTTTAAAACGTTAATTATTTCTTGCTGAACAGATGCCAGCACACCTAGGGAACGGTGAACCTGGAGCTTCTGACACAGCCAACATGTCCTTCCTCTGTGGATACAGACACTGCCACGATTAAATTCACATGTGTCTTCCCTGTGGCTAGCTTCTCAGCCAGCGCTCAGTCTCATTCTGCCAAGGTGTGGTCGCAAGCTCTAAGCCACCTCTGAGAGGTGCCTCGGGACATCTCAATGAGCCCCCAAGCATTGAGCACTGGATCTTGACTTCTGCTTCCACACCCGATTTCTCCCACGGGGAGTCAGTCATTTAGGGTCAAAGGACATGGTCTCCTAACTGCTGTAACTGCTGTTCCTATCACTTGATGATCCCCTTGGGTGAGCCGGGATCTGGAGCGAGCAGACAACCACCCAAAAAACAGTTCTGATGGCCCCAGGAAATCCATCAGTCGCCCTTAACACATACAGGCACGCACACATGCAGGACAGGAGCTGGGCCTTCTGCATTGTCTTAGTGAGCAAACCATCTCAGGAGGGGTTGTTGGGTACATTTCCAACCATCAGGTTCCCAGAAGCTAGTCCTTCAGACTCTGGACAGAAAGATCGTAAAATCTAGGTACTTCTCTCAAATGTTTACAGTCCAGGGGAGAGGGACTCCTAAGAAAAGCCAGGAGAGGGAGACAGACAGAGGGTGGGGGTGATGAAGAGAGAAACGGAGAGGGGACTGGAAAGGGAAGAGGTGAGAAGTGAGAGAGGCTGAGAAGAGAGAGGAGGAAGGAGAAGACAGGCAAGGCAGGGTGCGGAGATGGGGCGCACATGCCAGCCGGCACAGCCACGCAGCGCTGCCCCCAGGAAGCCTGCGTCTCTTTGGCGGGGCGGGAGCCGCGGGTCCCCAGAGCCCGCCGACACTTCCCAGCCAACGCGCCCAACCAGGGTGCCCGTGCACGCTCATGAGGCGGTCTAGATCGGCTTCACGCACGATCGCCCCAAGTGTTCAGGAACTTACCGGGCTGCGGAATGATGGGGAACAGCTCCCGGGGGACCGCCCCCCACCCCAGCAGAGGGGCCTTGGCCTCCAGGTACCCGGTGCTCACAGGTTAGTGGAGGCAAGACGACGGGTTTTCCATTTAGGCCGGCGCCAACCCAAAGGGAAGGGAGAGCCAGACCAAAAGGCAAAGGAGAGGAGGGGCACCTGCTTGTGTTTTTGTATTTAAATTGTTTTTGAGCCCACGGAGCCCTGGGAGTCACATGCTGCCTCCAACATCACCGGAGTCATCACATGATACAGGTCCTCCATCATGTGACGAGACAAATCTGCCTGACTTCAGCCCCTGCCCCCACCTCCAGCTCAGAGACCGGCAGATACGGTGCTTCTGGAGGAGCCCCCTGCCCCTCTAGAAATCGATGATAGAAGGAGGGGTGCAGACGGAGAAGCTCAGAGCCCCAGCAACGCTCGGATCTTGATGAATAGTTAATATGCCTTGCTCCCTCCTCCGAAGCTACTGCGACTGGGAGCAGCGCCAGCCTCATTTGAATTCCAGCCTTTGTGAATAACTCAAGTGTCGCCACCGTGTTCCTTCAGCAATTGCAGGGCTTTCGAGCTCACACCATCCTGCCTCGTTCTGGAATACCCGACTGGGCTGCCTCCCCTCCCCACAGCCTCCATGCCTCCTTACAGAGCAGTGGGAGTGGGGCGGAGGTGGGAGGCGATGGAGCTGCAGAAGCAGAGACGCTCCTGCTGAACCTTCTAGTACCGCCCCCCCGCCCTTTCCCCACTAGCTGCAGTAGGAGTCAGGTGGGGCCCGTCTGGCTCTGATTAGGCTGTCTTCCTCTTAGCGATCTAGCTCTGTTCTGTCTGCAGCCCTTTCTGCACTCACGCATTCCTTCGTTTCCCTCCTTAATCAGGATTCAGTGAAATAGATCTGGCTGGAAAATCTGTTAGGCTTATTTCCTCCCGTTGCAGTAACCTCCTTTTCTCGCTTGTTCCTACACTCAAACAATCTTTTATTAAACAAACTCATTTTGTGTGTGTGTGTGTGTGTGTGGCGTATCTACTACATTATGGATCTTGTGCAAGGGAAGAGATGCGATGTTAAAGAAATGCACAAAGTGAGCTCTCCATCCTGGAGGCGCACATTGTTTGTTAGAGGCAACAGAAAGAGCAACAGATGTAGCAGATGCAAATTTCAGAGTCACACAAACTGAGGCATGGGAAATGTGAATCTTTTATTTGTCTACTCGCCAACCTCACCTCTCCCACCAGCCTCCCTGCCCCAGCCCCCATCCTACCCAGTATAGTAAATTTAATCTAATCATTTCCGAATAAACTTGTCTGGGTGACTGTTCTCTGCTTCAGATTTAAAATCAAATTAAATGTTTGTTCTCTCGTCACTCTCCATACTAGGGTTGCTACTAAGCTCTGACATTGACTCAAATAAATAAACAGGTAAACAAACCATATAGACCTCTTTCCTTAGAAGAAAAGAGTATGACTCACTGTCACCTTATAATTGGGGGGCCTGTTTGAGCAAGGAAGATTACAATTTAAGTTCAGATGGGTGGCAGTGTAAAATGCCCATAAGAAGAAATCAGAAGTTTTTCCTAATCAGAAATTTTGTTCTAAGTCCTATGTAATAAGAGCAGAGGTGTCTATGGTAGGCACAGGTGGCTGAGTTTACATGATGTGATACATTAAGCTTCCGGTGTGGGGCAGAATGACTACACAGGGTAAAATTAAGTTTTCAGTTCAGTCGCTCAGTCGTGTCTGACTTTTGTGACCCTGTGGACTGCAGCATGCCAGGCCTCCCGGTCCTTCACCAACTCCCAGAGTTTACCCAAACTCATGTCCACTGACTCAGTGATGCCATCCAACCATCTCATCCTCTGTCGTCCTCTTCTCCTCCTGTCCTCAATCTTTCTCAGCATCAGGGTCTTTTCAAATGAATCGGCTCTTTGCATCAGGTGGCCAAAGTATTGGAGTTTCAGCTTCAATATCAGTCTTTCCAGTGAACACCCAGGACTGATCTCCTTTAGGATGGACTGGTTGGATCTCCTTGCAGTCCAAGGGACTCTCAAGGGTCTTCTCCAACACCACAGTTCAAAAGCATCAATTCTTTGGTGCTCAGCTTTCTTCACAGTCCAGCTCTTACATCCAGAATGATTACTAGAAAAACCATAGCCTTGACTAGATGGACCTTGTTTGGCAAAGTAATGTCTCTGCTTTTGAATATGCTGTCTGGGTTGGTCATAGCTTTTCTTCCAAAGAGCGAGCATCTTTTAATTTAATGGCTACCGTCACCATCTGCAGTGATTTTGAAGGCCAAAAAATAGTCTGCCACTGTATCCCCATCTATTTGCCATGAAGTGATGGGACCAGATGCCATGATCTTAGTTTTCTGAATGTTTAGTTTTAAGCTAACTTTTTCACTCTCCTCTTTCACTTTCATCAAGAGGCTCTTTAATTCTTCTTCACTTTCTGCCACAAGGGTGGTGTCATTTGCATATCTGAGGTGATTGATATTTCTCCCGGCAATCTTGATTCCAGCTTGTGCTTCCTCCAGCTCAGCGTTTCTCATGATGTACTCTGCATATAAGTTAAATAAGCAGGGTGACAATATACAGCCTTGATGTACTCGTTCTCCTATTTGAAACCAGTCTGTTTTTCCATCTCCAGGTCTAACTGTTGCTTCCTGACCTGCACACAGATTTCTCAAGAGGCAGGTCAGGTGGTCTGGTATTCCCATACCATATCTTTCAGAATTTTCCACAGGGTGTAGACACTTAGAGCAATTATAATTTTGCACACCTAAGTTTGTGTGGCCGTGAAATTTGAGTTTGCTATATCTGAGTTTCTGATGCCTTCTCTAGACAATGTGCGCCTTAAGGACAGAGGTACTGCCATATACATTCTACAGTTCATATTCTTTGTTAACACGTCCTGATTATGGTTCCAACATCAATGTTTCCAGCCCCAGGGATGACTCTGTTCCTCTTCACCAGAGATTGCTCCAAGGATGGACATGTGACTATTCTTGCCAGAAGCTTCTGGAGCTGCTGGACCCTCCTTTATCCTGCTTGATAAGAGACAGACTCACAAGGAAAAAGTTCTTTCCTTCTGTGCTACTTTTTGTTAATTGGATATCGTCACGGGAGGCGGCCTTCATGTGTCAATGAGGTAAAAAATATCACTGGCATAACATTAGGATGTTATGAAGAAGGACAGAAAGAACACTTTGGGCCACATATTTTTATCACCTGTGGTTGGAACGTATCCTAACTGATACAGCATCCTTTGAATTTGTCAGTTGCCTCCTGGTCATCAATGGCCTTGGAAGAGTAGCATCAATGAAGTTGTGGAGGTGGATGTCTGATGATAGTAAGTCGAGATGTAAATTGGAAAATTCTGTTCCCAACAATATAGAGGACCAAATAAGCATAGGGAAATTCTAGAGGAAGTATAACACCTTTCTTTTAAGTTCATAGCTGAGTGCTCTAGAAGGGAAGAAGAAACAGAAAAGCAGAGAGCTAAGCACCGGAGTTAACACTGTGTCAACCTTGGGAGCTGGTATTTAACGGGGACATGGCAACCTTAGGGGACTGGGCAGCAACCTTGAGCAGTGTAGCGACAAAGTCTTGTGTCTGGGAAGATGCAACAGAAATTTCCGCAACAACCTAGGGCCCTTAAAGGGCTGTATTTTCACTGAAAATGTGCAGCAGAAAAAAGTCCACATTTACTTTCAAGAAAACATGCAAGTTTATGTGATTGGACCTGGAATCTGGGGGAAATCTCTGATGATTAATAACCAAGGCCTGTCCTCATGTGTCTTTGATGTTTGTATATACACTATTTGTATGACCCAGGAATACCCCCAGTGGAAAATAACACATAAAGAGAGGAGCCCTGGAGAGGCAAACATAAAACTGATCCCGAGGCAAGTTCCCTAAACTCAGGCTCCAAAGAAGTCCCACAGATTAAATTCCCACTGCAGATGAGTTCATAATCCAAAATTATAAAGCATCAGTTATAACATATAAAGCACTAGTAGACAGAACAAAGAGCAGTATTTGATCCTTATAAATTTCATGCAATAACACAGTTAAATGAAGACTATTTTAAAAAACGTTATGCTCAACTTTTTAAAAGGAGATTATTGTCTCTTAATTCCAAAGAAGATGGAATAACAGGAATCGGATGTATACTTTTGCATGAAACAACTTAAAAGGTTAAATAAAACAATAGTTTTCAAGACATTGAACATTAGACAACAAAGGACAAATGAAACAAATGCTGTTAGCCCCATTTTGCCCCATGTTACTACCTGGAGAGAGTCTCCAGGTTGTAGTAAGAGAGGTGGGACTCAGACTGAGGCTGGCAGTCTCCGTGAGTTGAGGAGAAAGAGCAGGGAGATCACAGAGGCCAAGGCAATTAAAGTTTGCCAGGCAGGGTACTAGAGAGGAGAGAACCTTGCAGGGAATGAGCTCCAGAGATCTTCAGGGGTGCCCTTCAAGTCTCCAGCTGAGTACAGATCATCACATGTGATATCCCATGTAATCATACATGTGGTGAAACTACCAAAGACAGTTGAAAGAACTACCCTAAGAGGAACCAATTCCTGAGGCACATACAGGGCCAGGAATAATTTCTGCTCATCACCCTAAATTGGAACACTTTGTAATTATTGGGTAGAATACTAAGAAGTGTCTTGCTGTAGTGTTAGGCCCAAATAATCCCCAAATTAAACACAACTCTAGTTCAGTCAAATAAACTTGAAAAGCAAGCCTTAAAAGAATTGATATATTTCTGAATAGCTTAACTGATTCCCGTATCAAAGTTCAATAATATTTAAAGAAGTACGAAAACATCCAAGCACACATAAAATAAAGTTTCACAGTTCTACCATCCAATCTTGAATATTATGAAACATACAAAGAAACAGAAAAATGTCACACAGTGGGAAAAAATAAATAAAAGTGACACAAAATGGAATTAGTATGTAAGAAAATCCAAGTGGTTATAATAATTACATTCCATATGTATAAAAGTCTAGAGGAAAGATGAAAAATATAAAGTGGAAACATGGAAGATATAAAAATGACAAAAATCAAGCCTTTAGATATGAAAACTGTAATGACTGATATAAAAATTATAAAGTATAAGATTAGAAGCAGATTATACTTGTAAAATAGAACATTAGTGAATCTAAAAACATAAAAGGGCTTCCCAGGTGGTGCTAGTGGTAAAGAACCTGCCTGCCAATGCAGGAGACAAAAGAGACACAGGTTGGATCCCTGGGGTGGGAAGATACCCTGGAGGAGGGCATGGCAACCCACTCCACTATTCTTGCTTGGAGAGTCTATGGACAGAGGAACCTGGTGGGCTACAGTTCACAGGGTTACAAAGAGTCAGACATGACTGAAGCAACTTAGCATGTATTCACACAAAGATATAACAACAGAAATAATCCTAAGTGAAGCATGTAGAAAAAAAAAAAGATTGAAAGAAATTAGCTGACTATTGTGAGCTTTGGAAAAACTTCAAACAGCCTAATATACATGTACTTGAAGACCTTGAAAGGAGTGGGATAGAAAAATATTTTAATAAATCACAGTTGAAATTTTTCTAAGTGGATAAAAACTATAAACACACAGATCTAAAAAGCTAATCAAATACCCAACACAAAAATAAAACTATACCAAAGAATATCACAATCTAATATTTAAAAACCAATGATAGAGAAAAATATTAAAGAGCAATCAGGAGTCACTTCACATTTGTTAGGATTGCTATTATAAATAAACTATATTTCACAGGTGACATTCTATACATGGTAAATCCTAAAGATGCCGCCAGAAAATTACGAGAGCCCATCAGTGAATTCAGTAAAGTTGCTGGATACAAAATTAATATACAAAAATCTGGTGCATTTCTATACACTAAGAACAAAATAACAAAAGAAGTTAAGGAAACAAGCCCATTTACCCTTACATCAAAAGGAATAAAATATCTAGGAATAAACCTACCTAAGGAGGCAAAAGACCTGTACTCTTAAAAGTACAAGACACTGGTGAACGAAATTGAAGATAAAACAGATAGAAAGATATGTTGTGTTCTTGGATTGGAAGAATCAATATTGTTAAAATGACTATATCACTCAAGGCAATCTACAGAGTCAATGAAATCCCTATCAATTACCAATGACATTTTCCTCAAAACTAAAACAAGTGATTTAAAATTTTCTATGGAAACACAAAAGGCCCCGAATACCCAAAACAATTTTGAGAAAGAAAAACAGAGCTGGAGGAATCACACTTCTTGACTTCAGACTATACTACAAAGTTACGGTCACGAAAACAGTATGCTGCTGGCACAAAATCAGATACATAGAGCAACGGAACAGGATAGTGAGCCCAGAAATAAACCCATGGGCTGATGGTCAGTTAATCCATGACAAAGTAGGCAAGAATATAAAATGGAGAAGAAACAGTCTCTTCAATAAGTGGTGCTGGGAAAATGGAATAGTTACATGAAAAATGAATGTTGTGTACATGAATGAAGGCATGTGAAAACAATTAAATGAAAGAAAGAATGAAAATAGAACATTCTCTAATATTAATACAAAAGTAAGATGGATTAGAGACCTAAATTTTAGACCAGATACTAATAGAACTCCTAGAGGAAAACTTAGGCAGAATAATCTTTGACATAATTTATAGCAGTATTTTTTTGCATCAATCTCCTAAAATAATGGAAATAAAAGCAAAACAAAAAACAAAAAAAAATGGGACTTAATTAAACTTAAAGGTTTTTACACAGCAAATGAAATCATTAATAAAATGAAAATAGAGCCTACAGACTGGAATAAAATATTTTCTAACAATGTGACCAACGAGGGGCTAATATCCAAAATGACAAGCAGCTCATATAACTCAATATTAAAAAAAAAACCCTGATTTTATTTTATTATTATTATTTATTTTCATTTATTTCTTTAAAAATTGGGCAGAGGATAGATGTTTTCCCAAAGAAGACATAGAGGTGGTCAACAGGCAAATGAAAACGTGCTCATCTAACCATCAGGGAAATGTAAATCAAAGCCACAATGAGATAATATCTCACACTACCGGAAAGACAAGAATAGCAAGTATTGGTAAGGATGCAGAGAAACGAGAACACTCATGCCCTCTTGGTGGAAATGTAAATTGGTCTATCCACTATGGAAAACAATATGGAAGTTCCACAAAAAATTTTAAAAAATTGAAGTACCATATAAACTAGAAAATTCCACTTCTGGGTGTTTATCCAAAGAAGGCAAAAACACTATTTCGAGAAGATATACATACCCCTATGTTCACTGCAGCATTATTTCCAATAGCCAAGACATGCTAGCAACCTGCTGCTGCTAAGTCACTTCAGTCATGTCCAACTCTGTGCGACCCCACAGACAGCAGCCCACCAGGCTCCCCTATCCCTGGGATTCTCCAGGCAAGAATACTGGAGTGGGTATGCTAGCAACCTATGTACCCACAAATAGATGAATGAATAAAGATGTGGTATATAAATACAACGGACTATTGCTGCTGCTGCTAAGTCGTTTCAGTCGTGTCTGACTCTGTGCGGCCCCATAGATGGCAGCCCACCAGGCTCCCCTATCCCTGGGATTCTCCAGGCAAGAACACTGGAGTGGGTTGCCATTTCCTTCTCCAGTGCATGAAAGTGAAAAGTGAAAGTGAAGTCGCTCAGTCGTGTCTGACTCTTAGCGACCCCCATGGACTGTATAGCCCGCCAGACTCCTCCATCCATGGGATTTTCCAGGCAAGAGTACTGGAGTGGGGTGCATTGCCTTTTCCGACAATGGACTATTACTCAGTCATAGAGAAGGATGAAATCTTTCCATTTGTGACCACATGGATGGATGCATAGAAGGCTATTATGCTAGGAGGGGTAAGTCAGATAGAAAAACAAATGCCTTATGACTCCACTTACACATGGAATCTAAAAACCAAAAAGTAAAAGAAACAAACAAAAAACCAGAAACAGACTCATAGATACAGAGACAAAAATGATGGTTCCCAGGCAGGGGATGGGGGGAGGGTAGAATGGAAGAAACAGGTGAAGGGGATTAAGAGGTACAAACTCTCAGCTATAAGATGAATAAATCATGGGGATGTGATGTACACATAGGGAATATAGTCAATGACATTGTAACAACTTGTGTAATGACAGATGAGAACTTGTCTTATTGTAGTCATTGTTTTATAATGTATAAAAGAAGATGAAATAAGAGAACTAGCAGAAGAAAAAGTTACTGGTCTAAAAAAAGAACAGAGACTGATATAGATCAACTTAGGTTGACCAAGGATTCTAGTCATGAATTTACAGTGGCCTTGAAAACATGAGCATGCCAGAACTTTATGGAATCTTGGAGGGAAACTTAAACATTTTATAGGCCAAGTTTTGCTAATCTGGAGGACTTGGCCAAGTCCCCAGCTAGACATTGTCTAACAATATTACTGATGATAGAGAGTAGGATTGAGGGATTCCAGCTAAACATAGTGGATTGACTATATTTCCTTCTGATTCTTCCTGAAAATTTGCTCTAATGATAATAAAGGGAGAAAAGGGGCACAAATGAAAAAGAACAGGAAAGGAAACAGTGTCAACACATTGCTGGAAGATGACATTCAAATGAACAATCAGAAAATCAGAGTTCTAAATCAGTAGCCCAAAGCCAAACTATTCACAGCCCAGAAGTCCAGGCAGAATCTGAATACATAGGTGATACTGCTGAGAGCAGGAACGCAGTTAGGGCCAGAGGGCTGAGTGCTCAGCAGTTCATCCTGCAGAATGCAGACTAGCTCCCTAGAGAGCAGTGCTTCTCAACCCTTGGCTGCACACTGAAACCACCTGAGGAAATGCACTTTTTAGAAGTTTTATTATGCTTTTTCACATGAAGGAAATTGTGTCAATCTTTTTTAGATTTATTTTTTATTTTAACTTTTTTTTTTTGGCTGTGCTGGGTCTTCATTGCTGCTCATGGGCTCTCTCTAGTTGCAACAAGTGGGGACTATTCTTCAGTGCAGTGTACAAGCTTCTGATTGTAGTGGCTTCTCTTGTTGCTCAGCACAAGCTCTAGGTCCACGCTTCAGTAGTTGTGGTGCACTGGCTTAGCTGCTCCTCATCGTGTGGAATCTTCCTGGATCAGGGATCGAGACTGTATCCCCTGCATTGAAAAGTGGATTCTTAACTGCTGGACCATCAAAGAAGTCCTGGGGAGATGTATCAAGTCAGAAACTCTGGAGGGTCACATCTTCAGTGTTTTTAAATGCCTCAGTCTTCAGTATTTTTAAAGTTCCATAGGTAATTTCAATATGCAGCCCCGTGAGAACCACTGAACAGAAAGGCTTGGGATTTGAGGACATCAGGCATAGCTGTAGTAAGTGAAAGTGAAGTCACTTAGTCATGTCTGACTCTTTGCGATCCCATGGACTGTAGCCTACCAGGCTCCTCTGTCCATGGGATTTTCCAAGCAAAAGTACTAGAGTGGATTGCCATTTCCTTCTCCAGGGGATCTTCCTGACCCAGGAATCGAACCCAGGTCTCCAGCATTGTAGACAGACGCTTTACCGTCTGAGCCACCAGGAAGTCCATAGCTGTAGTCCATAGCTGTAGTAGGGATGCTTCAATAAGAACAGAAAGATCGACTTAAAGTCTGTATACNAAGCAAAAGTACTAGAGTGGATTGCCATTTCCTTCTCCAGGGGATCTTCCTGACCCAGGAATCGAACCCAGGTCTCCAGCATTGTAGACAGACGCTTTACCGTCTGAGCCACCAGGAAGTCCATAGCTGTAGTCCATAGCTGTAGTAGGGATGCTTCAATAAGAACAGAAAGATCGACTTAAAGTCTGTATACAGAGTGAAGCCTATCTGGCTTCCAGAAAAGTTTCTAGTAGCCAGCTTTGTAATTATATTGCACCTCCTTTATCCCATTATGAAGAGTGGAAAATTCCTCTTTGGGAAAGTGGACCAAGAAAAGTGCCTGGGAGATACTAGCAGCGGGTCTCCCCTAATGAAATGATGCAACAAGAATAATAGAACCCACTTGACAAAGCTCACACACAGTTTTTCATGCAAGGGGCAAGAACTAAAAGAAAAATAAAACAAAGCCTATCATCTCTCCACCAGTCCTATTATATCCATGAATAAAGAACAGAATGTTATTAAAAGGGAACAATAAAACAAAAAAAAAAAAGAATTATGAGAAATTATAAATATACTAGCAAAAATCAAAACTGGGAAATGTTGAAGTCTTCACCGCAAAAAACATAGATGGAAAATAGGAGGAAAGTGGTAAGAAAATTAGACAATCACCCAAGGAAATCTTAACATCTCAATATAAGTCCAAGGAGAAAAATGAAATGGGAGGATATTGTTCCACAAATAATAAAATAATGCTTTCTAGAACTGAAAGACAGGAGTTTCCAGATTGAAAGGGCTCATAGAACACTCAGTGAAATAAATTTTAAGACTCACATCAATGTACATTACTGGGCTTTTTAATGCACCCAGGATGAAAAAGTTCCCAAAAATTTCCTGGGAGAGGAAAAAAAAAATCATATATAAATAGATTAGAAATGAGAATGGATTTGAACTCCTTATCAGCAGAGCCAAGCTGCATCATGAGAAAGGCCTCCAAGTATAAGTGAAAACAATTTCCAAGCTAGAATTCTGTTCTTTGTCAAGCTATAAACTGCTGGGAGCCAGTGTGAGGAATCCTGCCCATGGCAAAGGTCATCAGGAAGGAAGCCAGACATACGCAAAGGCGTGATCTAGCTTCAGGGGTTTCCCCTGCGTTTTCCTGAACATCTACCCCCCACCCCACCCCCCACCCC